>JARHVA010002640.1:2165000-2443099 GCA_037957365.1 Torreya grandis | reverse complement strand
TTATGTATTTTGGATATTATTACACATTTTATATTCAAACTCATAACTTTTACATGGTCTGCAATGTTTGAGATCATTCTTGAAACCTCCAAAGTGATCTTATAATTATGAGTGTCTTGCTTAGTCAAAGAGTGGCACTTACTCCATGGAATCAACACCCCTTAATAAATGGGTGGTCTTGTATAAAATCCATTATCATTTATGTATTTTAATATCTAAAATATTTAGTAGTGAGTTTATCCCATCTTCTACATGTATCATTCATAGGTGTCTCAAAAAGGCTAGTTACAAGAGCACTCTCCCCATGACCACTAAGTCATTAGGAAACCTACAATTATGAGACCCTATTTAAACCTTATATGGGTTATGTGTGAGGTGTGTTCATGTTCCAAGACCATATAGAATCTTAAAATTCTCACTGTTCATATTGACAATTACCACCCAATGAAAAAAATCTATAACATGAAGAAAAATGGAGGTATCTTGTATTTGAATACACAAAATGAGTTGATGTGATGGCACTAAAAGACCTCTCAAACCCTCTACAATATCCCACAACATTTTTTATACAATAATAAGTTCATATTTGTAATAAGATTTCCTAAAAATCAAGGTGATAGGGTTTAGAGCCTTCTTCAAGAACTTTACTTTCTTAGCATTTGTTCATAAATAACCTAAACTAAGTACCAATTCCATGAATCTAAATTACATTAGGGTCCCCATAATTGGTGAAGATATTAGGATCTATATCTCTATATTTTTTATGGAACAAGCATTTAGACATGACCCTTACAAGGCTACCAAAGGACTCGATGAAGTAGAAACTAAATATTTCACCATTTTTAGACTTGTGAAAACTCTTTGAACATTAAAAAAGATTGAATAAGGTGTATATTCACTTTTTAATTTTTCACTCTTGAATATGACAGTACAAATGATTATAAATGCCCCTATTAGCTTGATTTATCCCTTTTTGAGCATTGAACCTGCAAGGTCTAACTAACATTTGACTTGTTTTGACATTAGGAACATTATCAAAGACATTTACATGATTTAAAATTACCAATTTTATGTGCACACTTCATATTCATCTTGTAAATGACTTTAGAACCCTTAAGAAGCAGTTTTCAAGTGTAGAGAAAGCTAGTGAAACCAGATGACCACATGGACTGGAAATTTCATTTGAACAAGACCCTACAAGACCTTATATGGAATCTTGTTCACCTCCTATGAAAACCTATGCAATAAATAATCTTTTAAAAGACCCCCATTGGCCACAATAGAAACCTTAAATTCCCTAAAAACCTTAATTTATGATAAGAAACCTTAATTTCTCTTAGGTGACTAGAAATGGATTTAAACTCATGATTTAGCAATGCAACGACATGGGTAAGCTATGAGAACCTATAGACACTTCTAGGATAAGGGTACCATGGAACAAACTCGAACTCATATAGTTAAAATGATGTCACATTTACATAATACCTAATTCATAAAAAATATTTATTTAACCACTATGAAATAAATATCTATTTTACCAATGTAGACACAAAATATTTCTGCACCACAACATGACAAAATGTGGATATTATTATTATAGATGAATGAAATCAAATATAAAATTATATAACTAGTGCAAAAATTCCATCCTAGAGCTACTTATATTTTTGTCATAAGAATTCCAAAGTGTTTCTCACTTGACTCGCATGATGTTATTTATGAGAATTCCCATCTTATTTGCATAAAACAAAAATAACTAATCAAAAAAACTAGAAATTAGTAAATATTTTTGTGTTACAATTTGGCATACACCTTATTTGGGGTAATCAATCCATGACTAAAAATGAAAAGGATTGATACTACTCACATTAAAGTGCCTTAGTAGTATTTTTCCATATATTGTACACAATTTACATGTGCCCATGTCTAATATATCATGGATGATATTGAAGATCAAAAATCCAAGATAGATTAGTCAATTTTTAGTGAATAAATCAATAAAAAAGTAAAGACATGAATTCTCAATTCTAATCCTTAGGTTGAGCTATGATAATCAAACATGAATGCAATTAGAAAGATAAAATAACAATCTTACCTCCCTTGAATATATGATTGAAAATTAATTTGTAGATGTTATGATCATATTATGATCTAGAGGCATTTGGAAATGTTAGATCCTTATGGGCATCATCTCCCCTTGTTCACCTTGATTTGTTGTGTCTTGGCATGAGAGAGTAATGAAACTTCTTGTATAATTTAGCAGAGTTTCTTTGTGCATGAAGAATATTTTCTAAATTGGAGGAAGAACTTCTAATTTATATAATTTTGAAATGAATGTGAACCATCCATATTGACTTAATAACCAAGGGCTGAGAATAAAAAATAAATTTTAATTTGAAATAGGAATCTTAAATTAAAAACTAGAGTGGAGAACATGTGAGACTCACAAATGAATATAAAATGCATTTGGGAAGAAGGTATAATATAAAATTGGTATGTAGGATTGATTGTAATACAGATAATAGTTTGTCTAATATGAGGTTAGAATCATTGGTAGGATAAAACATGCCCCAGTTTGGTGGATAGAGATAATGGTTTGCCCAAAAGTGGTTATAAGCATTATCATAATGAAAATGTACCCTAATTGGGCAGAGTAAAGAGAATGATTTGCCCATAGGTAGTTATAATCATCAACCTTTGAATGGATGGAAATTCAATGATTTTACCATACGAGGTTAGAATCATTAGTAGGGTAAATGGGATAGTATACAATGATTTTCCCAAAGGCAGTTAGAATCATTAGTATCCCAAGAATGGCAAACATGAGATGGAATATGATGGCAACTTGGGATAGATGAAAAATATGAATTTTGGAAACCTTTTATTAGTAATATTCTCATCTAAACTAACAAGGAGGAAAATTGATGCAGATCTCTTACCATCAACCTTCACTTCTCTTACACTTAGCTTGCAATTTTCCCAATCTTTCTTGACCAAAACTAGGTCTTTTTGGCACAAATGGACCAAAAAATCAAATTATTGATCATAAAAGTTTATATACATATAAAAAAATTCAAATTCCTGATTTTAACTCAATCCAAACCAATATCATCACTCATCACCATACATGTCATTCAACAATCAATCTTCTTAGCTTATAAGCCTTCTAGCCCTATTTCAGTGCAAATCCATTTTTCTATTTCATACACCATCTCATCAAGGAAAACCAAATTTATTTTTTAGTACACTTTTCCATTCCATTACTTCATACAAAATTTTAGGTTAGGTTCCTTTGCAAAGTTTTGTACCTATAGTCTTACCTAACACTCCAATTAACCCTCCAAATGGACAAACCTCCTTAGTTTGAGCAAAGTATGGAAAAACAAGGTAGAATAATAATTTTTTTGGATACCATTGTTCCTACTTCAGATTAAAAAACCTTTTTTCACTCTCACTCTCAAATAACAACCCCTTTCCTTCTTTAGCCTATCCCAACTAGGTCACTTCTAGGCCTAATCCACACCAGTCCTCAAAATCCATATAAATGGATCTATATAGTCATGAAACCTATTTTTTCAATTCAATAATGTTTATTATGACTATAATAAAAAAAATTATCAAATTTTGATGGTTATAACTCATTATATGCATCAAACCCTAAATCTAGGGTTTTTTGACCACTATATAGGCCGAGATCCTATAAACTTGCATATCTTTTGTTGTATTGGGTTTCAAACCCACAAATCACTTGAATTAGGTTTTTATTAACCCAAAATAACTATTACAAACATTGTATGGTATCTTCCAATCATCTATTAAATATTTCTAACTCAAAATAAAGTTGACTATGCAGGAAAATAAGAAACTACATGTTTGTATCCTTATAAGGGAGGAACAAATCATATATCAAGGAAAAATAAAGTTAAATAAAACCTTAAACACATTAAAAAAACTTACCTTGATACCAAAAATCTCTTATAAATCACTTAAAACTTTAATCTTCTCTTCAAAATGAATACACAATATCAAACAGTGAGCCTGCTATAGGAAAACCGACTCTATCTATTCAAGTATCTTAATATTAGTGAATCCTTTTAAAATTTATTAGAGTATATGATCCAAAATGAAATCCAAAAATACTTAAATAAATTTATAATTTATTTTAAATACTACTTCTGGCATTACAATGAAACACACAATCTTTGGTAACTCAAACAACACAGAGATCATTCACTTCTTCCACACATGAAATAAGGTTTTTTTGTTTATCTTGCAATCCAAAACACTTGGGATCAATATGGAAATAATTGAAGCCATAGGTAATTTGAACTTCACTTACAAAAATAAAATATTTTTATCAACATTATTAAACAAGTCCTTTACCATAAACTTGTACCTTCTTGTTCATAAACACATAATTTATATATAATGCAGGGTATGAACATTGTCCATCTCAAGTCTGAAGCAATTTATTATCATGTAAATTTTATCAAAAATTACTTTAATTAACATTTCCATCACTATATAATTCAAATTAATCTTTAGTTCATTACAAAATGATTCACTATCATGCATTTGTTTTGGCAGACCTTCTTTCATTCACAATCATGTTTGCCCTTGTTTTCTCCATCTCCTACTTCCTACGAACCAAAAAACACTATTTGTTCTTTCTATATATCTAATATAATAAAATAAAAACATGTATAACCTTTTCTTGATTCAATAAAATCTTCAACATCCTCAAAACCCATGTAGGGTGGTGGCCATTATGACTACCACCTCACACTTCCAACTAGACATATACATTCAAAACCAAATTAGGACCTTTAAAAAGACCTTATAGGTCTATTAAAACTTAGTTATCCATTACATATCACCAAAACTAATTTATAACAACTAAAACACTCTTAATCCCTCATTACACATTTAAAAATTCAAATTAGACCAAAAAGGTAGGAAAACTAGATTTAAACTCAAAATCAAATTTGACTCACATTTATGACTCTTAGACTAACTCTTGGGCATTCATAAGATGCCCCTGCATCATACCCCCAAGGGGAGAAAATAATTTACCCCCCATACTCTTTCTCATTCAAGTTTTCATATAAATGTGTGTGGTATTTGATGCCACACCTATGCCTCTGCTTCCTCATCCATGTGATCCTTTGCTCTTGCTTATGTTGCTCCTTATATTATTTCTTGTACCTATATTCACTCTTCTTAATTTGATTTCTCTCATGATCCTCTTCAATATTCATGTCATTTAGCATGAATTTCCATTCTCTTTATATGACCTTATCTAACATTAATATTTCTACCTCTTCATCAGCATACTTGATCCACGTCATACTCTCTTCCTCTTTTAACCATTCCAAGGTCTCTTTCTTGTTCATAATCTTGATATCAAAATCCTCTATCCTATTATCCTCCATTGCAACTACTCCTTTGAATGTCCAATCAACCAATTCTTCACCTTTTATCTTCTCTTAATGGACTATTAACTTGGTCTCATCTTCCTTTACCTATTATTCTCTCTCCTTAAGCACTTCATGTGCTTCTTGCTTATTATCTAATCCAATGAACTCTTTAAAAAATCCTATTATATCTTTTTATAAAACATCATCTTCATCTTCATAATATTCATCAAAATTACATGCATTTCATTACCTGCTATGCCTTTATCTTATTTAATACATGTTGTTTACTTTTCTTCTCTACACTCCTCTTCAACAAATCGTTCACCATATTTAGGGTAGTATAACCCCTCATCTTTAGCTTCCCCTTCATTCTTCCATGCATCATCTTCTTCTTCCCAATCTTTCACTTCACTTTATTTTTCTTTACCTGCATTCAACCTTGACAAATCAAAGTTACATTGAAACTTTTGAGGCTCTATTGCCTTTTTCTCCTCTTAATTATCAAGTTGTGTTTCCATCTTCTTCAACTATCTTTCCATATACTCCATCACTTGTTGGTTCTCTCTCTTTTACATTCCTTCTCTAAAACTGCACTTGACTCTTTTTCTGAGTTTAATTCCACATCTTAGTCTATATACACTCCACATCTACAATAAATCATTCTCCATCTAGGATAATGCATCTTTCATATCCTTTATATTATCTCTATCATTATTTCTTTTTGTCATTCATAATTAACCATGTCTTTCACTTTCCTTTCTACCTCTCCTTTCATCTTCCTCTTGAGTACCTCACTTGGTTACATTATTATATTTTTGTTCACCTCACTTAGACCACCTTCCTATGGTTCACACTTAGAGCCCAGCACCCTCTCTATCTAAGACCTCACTTCAGAATTTAAACCTCTTGTCCTTCACTTTAGGATTATCTCTTCTCTTCTCTAAACTCTATTAATGAGCTTATCTCCTTTGAGCTTATTAATATCTCTCTTGATTTCAAGGCTGCCACTTGATTATGTACTATTTTATTTTTTCACCTATCACATTCATTAGCATTAGATTAAAACCAAAAACTAAACCATAAGTAGCTCATACCTTCTCTTATATGTTGTCTCAATTTTACCTTTCAACAAGACTCCACGCAACCTTCTTTACATGCTTACATGTAAATTCTTAATAAATATGAAACATGCATTAATTACCAAATTTATACCTATATATACCTTCTCAGATAACTAATATGTATTTTATACCAAAATTATGCAAAGCTCTTACCATCAACCTTCACTTATCTTACACTTAGCTTGCAATTTTACCAATCTTTATTAACCAACACTAGGTCTATTTGGTAAAAATGTACCAAAAACTTGAAATATTGATCATAAAATTTCATAAACATATAAAAACATTAAAATTCATAATTTCAACTCAACACAAACCAATCTCATAACTCATCATCATGCATGTCATTCAATAATCAATCTTCTTGACTTTTAAGCCTTCTAACCCTATTTCAATGAAAATCCACTTTTATATTATATAAACCATCTCATTAAGGAAACCAAATATATTTTTTATTACCATTTTCCATTCCATTACTTCATAAAAAATTTTAGGTTAGATTATTTTTCAAATTTTTATACCTGTAGGCTTACCTGACACTCTAATTAGCCCTTTAAATAGATAAACTTCCTTAGTCTGAGAAAAGTATGGGTAAACAAGGTATAATACTTACCTTTTTTAATTCCATTTTTCTCTTTCATCTTTAAAAACCTTTTTTTCACTCTCACTCTCACTCTCAAATAACAACACCTTTCCTTCTTTAGCCTATCCCAACTAGGTCTCTTCTAGGCCTAATCTAACTCAATCCTCAAAAAACCACACAAATGGATCCATATAGTCATGAAACCCAGTATTTCACTTAAATCATGATTATTAGGAAAATAATACAATTTTTTATCAAATTTTGATTATTAGAACTCATTATATGCATCAAACCTTAAATCTAGGGTTTCTAGAACACTATATAGGTCGAGAGCCTATAAACTTGCATATATTTTATTGTATTGGACTTTAAAAAAAAAAAAAATTAATTAGGTATATATTAATCCCCAATAAACTTTTTCATACACTGGATGGTATATTCTAATCCTCTATCAAAGATTTCTAACTCAAAACAAGGTTGACTGTGAAGGAAAATAGGAAACTACAGGTTTATATCCTTATAAGGGATGAAAAAAGCATATAGAAAGGAAACATAAAGTTAAATAAAACCTTATAAAAATTCATCACACTTTCCTTGATACCCAAAATTTATTATAAATCACTAAAAACTTCAATCTTATCCTCAAAGTGAATACACATTATTAAACAATGAGCCTACTATAGGAAAACCCAGTCTGTCTATTCAAGTATCTTAAAATCAGTGAATAATATTTAATTTTATTACATTAAATGATAAAAAATTACATCTAAAAATCCTTAAATAATTTTTTAATGGATTTTAAATACTACTTCTATCATTACAATGAAACACACAATCTTTGGCAACTCAAACAACATAGATATCATGTACTTCTTCCACACAGGAAACATGGGTTCCTTGTTTATCTTTCAATCTAATACACTTGGAATAAATATTAAACTCAATATGTAAATAATTTAAACCACAATAATTTTAACTTCACTTACTAAAATGAAATATTTTTCTTAACATTCTTAAACAAGTCCTTTACCATAAACTTGTACCTTCTTGTTCACAAACACATAATTTGTATATAATGCAAGGTATGAACATTCTCAATCTCAAGTCTGAAATAAAATTATTATCATGTAAATTTTATCAAAACTTACTTTTCTTAACATTTCCATCACTATAGAATTCAAATGAAGCTTTAGTTCATTACAAAATGATTCAAAGTCATGCATTTATTTTGGCAGACCTTCTTTCATTCACAATCATTTTTGCCCCTATTTTCTCCATCTCCTAATTCTTAAAGAACACAAAACACTCTATCTTATTTCTCTATATCTACTATAATAAAATAAAAACACATATAACCATTTATTTATTCAATAAACTCTTTAACACCCTCAAGACCCACATAGGGTGGCGGCTATTATGATTACCACCTTACACTTCCAACTAGACATATACATTCAAAACCAACTTAGGACCTTTAAAAAGACCTTAGAGGTCTATTAAAACTTATTTATCCTTTAAAGATCACCAAAACTCATTTATACCAACTAAAACATTCTCAATCCCTCATTACACATTTAAAAATTTAAAGTAGACCAAAAAGGTGGGAAAACTAGCTTTGAACTCAAATTCAAATTTGACTCACATTTATGACTTTTAAACCAACTATTGGGCATTCCTAAGATGACCCTACATCAAAAATTATTTTTTTATTTAATTAATATGTGTAGGATATGATTTTGATTAGATCAAGAATTTTTCTAGTGCCAAAGAGATATCGTAGCCACATTATTGTGTGGACTCTCTGATCTTATTTTTGTTATAGCACATAGTGGTGGGGATCATGATATAATACCATAATAGCTTGGAAAAACTATTCATAAGGACATACAAATGATCTAATAATCAAGTGAAAATAATGCACTAATGGTAAATACCATGATGATAATTTTGATGTATGAATATGGATAGATTCAAGAATAATGTTCAAGGAATCACCTAATGAACACATATAGACTAAATCAAGGCACAAAACTAAATCAAACAAATAGATTTAAAAAAAACATGAATAAAATAAATAACAAAACAAAATAGAGATTAAAAAAATGAAATAAAAACAAATAATGGTTAATCACAATGTTAGTGTAAATAAAGAACAAACAAGATGATGAACATTTCCCCTAGGTTATAGGAAACAATAAAACAAACAAATAGTATGGGGGGAGAGAATAAAAGGAAGGGGGTGACTAAGCTATCTCCAACTTCACTAGGCAAGTTTAGGTTGCCTATATAGTTCCATGGATGTAAAATCCAATAAAAAATTTAGGCCAAATGTAGTTCTCATAGGAAATAGGATAGAAGAAAATGATGATAAGAAGAAAACCTAATTGTGTTATATAATAATATGGGGATGGTCTTGTAAAATGGTGAGATCATGGGATATCAAGCCAATAAGGATAGGGAAACTAAATGATAATTGGTTGCTTGTGACTTAATGAGGGTTTTTATAATCCTTAAGTCAAACAAATGGTCAATGTCTAGGATTTTCTAAATCAGTTTCACAAATGTTTTTGGAATTTTCTATATATCTCAACTCAATGGATAATGATGAGATACTAAAAGGTCTAAGCTCATAAAATGGTGAGAGAATTCAAATTTAAAATTTCTCACAAAATGGTGAGAGTGTGGCTTAGGTTGCTCACAAAATGGTGAGATCATTTAATCTTAGAATTACTCACAAAATGGTGAGAGCATGGAAAAGGGGGACTGAGCTGACCTCAACATGAATCAAGCATGACCTACCTAGTCCCATTAGGGCCCTCAAGTCATAGTAGTTATACCAACATAAAAGGTGGGATAACCAACCAAGTTATAACAAGTTCACAAACTAAGGCCAAACAACAAGGCAATTGATAATAGTAATGGTGAGGTGATGCAATAATGCATGGTAAAAGGTGTTGTTCCTAGTTTTCCTATAGGCAGTTATAATTAGGAAACAACAACATAGGTATATGATACTAATTTTCCCATAGGATGTTATAATTAGCAATAGAAGGTGGAACACTAATTTT
Source organism: Torreya grandis (assembly GCA_037957365.1). Taxonomy (NCBI): domain Eukaryota; kingdom Viridiplantae; phylum Streptophyta; class Pinopsida; order Cupressales; family Taxaceae; genus Torreya; species Torreya grandis. The sequence continues at coordinate 2,432,910 of JARHVA010002640.1, read as the reverse complement.
CCCATATGTGGTTATAATCAATGACATCAATCAATCATAAATGAAAGATAACTTACCAAATCCACTATTATACTAATTTCATAGATTGTCATTTAAACAAATAATTCTAAAACTACTAAAACTAGATCATAATCCCCTTGTGGAAGGTGCAGGAAGAACCAAAGGAACTAAGATCAAAATGGGTTAGGTAAGATGGATAAAAATAGGCTCTAGTCTAATAGTATGGATGACATGGTAGAATAACATATGGTATGGAATTGTTTGGGATGATGATAGGATGGAAATTGGATAAAATTATGATAGGGTTACCCCCAAGTGATAAGGTGAGGTAAGTGGTAGGGTATGATATAATGGCAAGAGAAATGGAAAAATGAAAATGGTAAGGTAAGTGTTTTTGGCTAGGTAAAATGGAAAATGGTAAGGTAAATGTTTTTTTTCCAAGGTGAATGGCAAATTGAAAAGGCAAGGTCAATGATTCTAACTAGGTATGGTTTTTAGAAAATTATTTTTGGCTAAGGTGAATGTTTCTGGCTAAGGTGAATATTTCTGACCAAGTTGAATGTTATGTTGTTCTTGTTGATGTGGAGATGCACATCCTAATCAATATATGATACAACTAGAATAATCAATCACGTAAATTGTTATCCCACACCTCTTTTGAATAGTTATTCTATCAAGAACCTACTATAGATTTGGATGCCAAGAATATTATTATGATCTTCATTGGTCATTGATTATGTTTTCTCCAAACATTGAGACAAGGTATCTTTGTAGCCTCTACAAAGTAAAGTGTGGCTAGGGATGGTAAATATGGATAAATAATGGATGATATGTCTAATTTGGCAATGTAAAGGTGGATGATAATGGAATGTATAATAGTGGGGAAAAAATGAAGATTGGTATTTTTAGGCACACATAATGTTGTTGATTATGGATTATACATAATTTTAGATGTGGCATAGCTAAATACTTTTGAATGTTCTTTTGATAAGACCACTATATTTTTCTATTATTTGGGCTTGATAATAGCTACCATCTGATTAGACTATAAATTGGAAGTTTTACTGATTTGATCTTTGATAATATCTTCATCAAGTAGTGAATAACTATTATGCTCAGTTATTGGTGCCTCGATGAGGTTTTCACCAATGAATTTATCTTGATTGTCCCATAGCACCTTCAAGAAGGTTTCACTAAGGAATTTTGACTTTTGACTTTGATTATCTTATAGCGCCTCTAAAAAGGTTTCACTAGAAGATGTTGAGTTTAAACATTGATGGTCCCCTAGCACCTCTGAAAAGGTTTCACTAAGAGATTATTCTTATAAATGAATGAATGTGGTACTAGTCTCTCTGATATTTTTCAAAAGATATGTCACCATAGATGTAGTTCAACAAGGTGAATTTTTTTCAGTCCCAATCGACACTTGTAGGAGGTGAAAGGTCAATATAATGGCCAGTTTGGTTTGTGATAATAGTATGTAGAATGGTAATGGAATGGGAAGAGGTATAATAATCCTCATAGAAGATACTAGGATAACTTATGTTGAAGCTAAAGTACTCATCCTTAAAAACTGTGGAAGGATCACAAATGTACTAAAACTAATTGTGAGGCATGCATAACCAATATTGTAACAACCATGAATGTATTTTGATTTTGAAGCTAATTTTAACTCAAGGGACTCTAAATCCAAGTTGAGACTAACATTAATTCTCACTCTGATGATAAATCTAATGTTATTCCAAGAACATAACCTAACTTCAATGTTTATTCTTCATTTAATGTGGATGTTGCTACAATGATATCTTATTGAATGTTTAGTTTTGGGCAAGTAACAACCTGTGATGTCATAATGGGCTCTAAAGAGACTAGTTTGTCAAAGTGAGACTCCTTAATGGGTAGAAAAAGGATAAGAGATAACTCATCAAATATTGTCTTGTCAAAGGGAGTCTCTTTAAAACAAGTATGTGGTCGAGATAATGATTTTCCCAAAGGTAGGTATAATCATTAAGAACTGACTCAACAAAGACTGGCTTGTCATAGTGAGAGTCCTCAACAACTAGAATAGGATCAAAAGGTGATTCATCACATGTTGACTTATCACAAATGTTTGGTTCAATAGAAACATCATGGATTAGTTGGTTTTCTTGGCCTTGGTTTACAAACAATTTTAAAATACCAATTTTGAATACAACTTGGTCTTTGAATGATTGGCTCGGTTGGAGAGTTACTTATTGGCTTGGTTGGGGTTGGATAATTAGAATGGGATTTATAAAGTGGGAAACAGTTGGAAAAAATGAATAATGTTCAGAGGTTGGATAATGATAGGCTTAACAAAGGTTAGTTTAAGGCCTAAGACATTTTTGTGACCCATCTAGTTGTGATGTCACAACCTGGTTGGGATAATGAGTTACCATAATTGGAAGGGCCTAGAGTGGTAATGGTAGGGAATTATGGAGCTTGGTTACTCACACAATCTAAAGGATGAGTTCTTGGAATGGTAATGGTATGGCACTATAGAGCTTGGTCACTTACACAAGCCAAAGTATGAGATCTTAGTATAGAAATGGTAGGGCATTGCAAAGTTTGGTTACTTACATAAGCCAAAGGATGAGGTCTAAGAATGGTATTGATATGGCATTGTGAATCTTGGTTGTTTTCACAAGCCAAAAGATGAGGTCCTAGAATAAAAATGGTAGGTAGTTTTGAAGCTTGGTTGATTACACAAGCCAAAAGATGAGGTCCTGGTATAGAAATGGTAGGGCATTATGGAATTTAGTTGCTCACACAAGCTAAAGGATGAGGTCCTAGAATATAAATGGTATGTCACTATAAATCTTTATTGCTTACACAAGCCAAAGGATGAGGTCCTGAAATGGTAGTCCTTGGATGTTATAGAGCTAAGTTGCTCACATAATATAAAAGAGGGTTAATGGTATAGGTGGAGGATTGGATTCCATGAGTGGTGAGGGGATTAATATCATAATAGGAGTTTAGAACACTCCCAAGCTATAGGATCACTCCAATATCCCATTCCCATATAACTCAAACATTACACACACATAACAAGAAAACTCAGCCATGTATAATAAAGTCTCTTTGTATATTCATATCATCTAAATGTGTTACAATGCACTACAAGAGTGTTTATATATAGGAGAGATAAATTACATGAAATATAATTAACTTATTGACTTTAGGTACACTAATTAATTATATACATCTCCCAACTCCTAACTCCCAACTAACTCTTAAATAGATCTTACAATTAAATATTCCAAAATAATTAATATTTACCTAGTTTAGAATATTCCAACATCTCTCATAAGTGAATAGTTAGGGAGAGAAACATAAACTAAATATGGGTACTGACAACTAGGCATAATAAGGTACCCATATACAATCAAAATAAAATAAAGTGTTTCATAAATGGAATGTCGCTCACAAACTCAAATCTGCATGAGTGGCCTATAACTTCTACTCAATCATAAAAAAATAAAATATCTTCACCTGAATAGCTCCTTATGAAATAGAGATTGTAATCAATGTCAAAAGTGCAAAAGAGTTCACCAAACTGAATAAAATATCAATTTCCTTGAATAAAATATGTAGTGCACCAAGGGTTAGCAAAGGACAACACTTGAAGTAGTATTCTCACACACCTCCCATAATGTTTACTGGGTGGAGTGATGCAAAACAATTTATGAGTGGATGAAACCCACTACATGGACATTGACAAGTTAACATTATATGCACCAAAATAACTCCACATCAAGCTAAAGGAAACTATTGAATTTTCAAAGAAGACAGGCTAACATTAGGATTCACCAAAATAAATACACTTCAAGTTATAGGATACTATCAACATGTCAAAAAAGTGTTGAAGATACAGGTTAAATATCTGACAATAATATGGCCTTGGTGGTGATGGGAGAGGAAAACAACTAAATAAGAGAAAAAATATCAAAATAAAGAGTGTGTGCTTAAATGTAGATATCAAACCCTTCATCTCCAGGTAGATTCAGTATGACTATAAATTATCCCATAAAAATTACCACCAAAAAGGGAATAAACTAAAATGGTATGGTCTAGAATAGCTCCTTACAAAAAGAAGATTGTCAGCCTATCAAAGAAAGCCATCAATAAAGTGAAACTTGCTCCTTAAAAAGATGCCAGAAAAAAGAGCATCAAAAGGTAGGAGGAGTAATGCATAGACTATGAATTTGAATAGCGTAGGTGCCACATGTGTAGTTCCATCACATATAATGATTTCACTACTGCAAAAAATGATCTAAACTCCATACCATATGAATACAAATGGAATAATATCTTAAAACTGGTGAAAATGCACAAATAGAGCATGTGAAATAACATCTAAAAGTGTGTCAGGTTGATCATTCATGATTTAAGCAATCTAAAAACTCTCACGCCTGACTGTAGGTGCAATAAAACTCATGTGTTGCTCAAAATCCTCATGAAGAGTCGAGTGAATAAAAATAGGATCTTTGCCATCAAATGACCCCAATGAAGATGAAATGCATTGTATCCAATGTCATGCCAAGAAATCCACTTAATAGGCTAGATAAGGAAAATAAATCCCTGTAGATCTTCCCAATGCCCAAAAGTCTAATGGTGTGACCTATGAAATGAAGCATGCAAGAGCCAAAAGTAGTGGTATGCTTCTCAAAATAGGAAGGTAGATATGCAGGTGAATTTTTAGTGAGATATGTGAAATGTGTTATAATAGTAGGCACTATAGGAACAATAGGTACAATGGATTTCTTAAGATATACTAGGTCATAGTCAAAAATCACATCAAGAGTATGAGTACCAAACTCAAGAATAGAAGCAATAAATATAGTAGCAGGCTCAGATACTAATAAATTAAGGTCAGTAAGTTCACGAACAATGACTAGAATTGGATTAAGAACATGGGAAGGTATGTCCAATGTATCAATGTGATGAAGCAAGGTAGAAATTTTTTTTTCAAGGAGTGAATGAGGGAACCCTTATTGAGAATGAGGGAGTACAAAATGGAATTATACTTCATTAGTTTTTGGTTCACTACTTGAAGTGCTAGAAAAGAATCCATTAGAAAAGGCAAAATAAAGGCAAGAAAAATCTTCAATCTGAAAACATTCAAGGAGAAAAATGTCCAAAGAATAAATGTTGGGATCAATTGATAATGTGTCTAAAATACAACATGAATGGAACTAATTACAATAAGAATGATGAAATAAGATACAATAAATCTTGTGGAGAAGAAAAAAAGGTTGAATATGGTGATAATGGGTCCCTCTCGACACAACTTATCTTATGATAAAATTTGCCTTCAAAGGTTTTTCTCCAAGTGCCAAATAAAATGCCCCTTAGAAAAATAATTTAGACAAGGCAAGTGTTGAACATGTTGAGAATGGAGAGATAACTTTCTATTCTCATTGGATACTTTATGGTGGTCTAAATTTAAAACATAATGCGTAGTCCACTAAAAAATTCAAACCAAAGTGATTTTGGGGAAATTTGGGCTAGATCGATCTAAATGCATAAATTAAATCAGTGAGCTTGATTCAATCTAGATGGAATTGTGTTTATTGTAGGTAGCTTGGTCCAGTGAATGATGCCAATGCCAAGTATATTTGCTAAGTGTAAACCCCAAGTTTAAGACATTAGGGTGAACTCGAATTATATGGTTATGAGATTGATCTATGATAGTAGATTCATTTAGTGGAGTTTGATCAAAGAATAAGGGTGTTATACCCAAATTTGAGTACATGTGAAAATTTATGTACCACAAGTGTGAGTATTCACAATCAAGTCAAGTCCAATCAATTCAAAAATCATAAAAGTGATAATTTAAACTCATATGAATGAGTGAGAGAAGATGGATATTAAAGCACATTCTTGCTTATTTGAATCAATCCCACCATTATTATGGTCAATACTTGCATTTGTGGGTCTTTTCAACACTTCATTATTTAAAATACACTCCTCCATATTATTATCACCTCACCTTTATTTCCATCTAAAGTCTTTCTCTCTCATTCATTCTTGTCTAAACCCTATCTTTACCCATCCCATCATTTTACATAATTAGGGAAAGGATCTTGTAGAGGTTATTTATGTTTTGAAGGGTTTTATTATAGATGGAGCTTTAATTCTTACACTTGTTTGCTATGGGGTTTTCACTCTTTTTCCTTGCTTCATCGACTTCTCACCCAATAGATACTTCATCAAATCCTATTTTATCAAATGGATTCTCAAATTTCATGACTTACCTTTACATCTATCTTACTCTGCACACCTACCAAGCAAGCATCAAACCCTAAGCCCTACATTTCACCCATAAAATCTCCTAAACTTATTATCAATCCATCAAACTCTGATAGTTGTGAATATGCATCAAACTCAAATAGTTGCATGGTAGGTGTTAAACTCTGACCAGTGTATAACATGCATCAAACTCCAATAGTTTCATAATAAGTGTCAAACTCTAAAAACTATAAAACATGCATCAAATTCTAAAAACTACAAAATAGGTTTCTAACACTATGGCCCTATTTGTAACTCATCATTTTCTACCAACTACCATGCATTTTTCTTTTTTCTTTCCTAGTCAAAACAAGTCTATTTGTTAATACTACCACTTCCAGTTGCACATTTTGGGAACACTGAAGAAGAAAGTGAAATGAAATACCAATTTTTTGGGGTTACCCCCAATATCATTTGGATTCTAATATTTATGGAATTATTGATACATATTTTGGGCACATCAACATGATAGACTTTTGGAATAGGTTTAATGCTAATCATAACTCTGATTGGATGTAGAGTATATATTATAGTAGATTGCTCTCATTCATAACTTTCCCAATATCATTTTAGTGCCCTGAGTTAGTGTTGACCCTAAAAAGCCACTATGATAAGGAGAATAGGGAAATGAAGAACTAAAAGGATGAGTATGTTCTTTATCTTAGTGTAGATAATATTAAAGATATGTTAAGAATACCTAATCATGAATCTTTTTTTGATATCTCCCTTGATGTTGCTACAAAATTTTGGGACTCTAACTCAGTTCCATGTTTTATATCATTAAATAAACATTGGCTAATAAAGCCTAATACCACAAACCATTACATGCTCTAAGTTTAAGATGTAAATTAATGATATTATAACACTATTTGATAGAGTATCATCAATCTCATGGCCAAATACTTCCATGAATGGATGCATAGGTATCTGTAGATCATCCATGAGAATAAGTAATTCATCAACTAGGGAGAATTGATCAGTCATTCTATTCACAAGTAATTGTGTGAGGTTCACCAAATGGATATGTTATATATGACCTCTTATCTAGTTTATGTAGTTGGTTGTAAGAGGATATATAGCGGGTTAAGCATAATTGGTTAAATTTCATCATCATATATCTATGAGTTTTATCCTTGTCTCATGTTGGAGGCCAACTCAAAACATTTTTATAGGGTTAACAATTCATTTCTACTTTATGTCAGTCAAATGTTTGAGCTAGATCCATATAATCTCAAATTTCCCACTATAATGACCACTGAGATCTCTAGATGGGGTGCCTAGTTTATACAATTCCCCACTTTCTCCTATAACATAGTTTGTGGATGTGAGATTGCCCCTATATGTTGTCAAATTTTATCGATGATAGGTGGGCCTTAGTGGAACTAGTGTGATAGCTCATAGCAACTTACAAATTCCTAACTACCAAACATAAGTCAGGGGCCCATTTACCAATCACCATTTGAAGATAAACTTTTTCCTCACTCCAAAAGGCAAAGTTAATTGAGGTGGATATGGATCATGTTACCCTTCAACCCTTCATATAAGACCTTCTTTTTATGATAGAGGAATGGTGGAAAATATCCTTAATTATTCATATCATCCCATCCCATATTATGAAGAATGTTGGATGGATTTTGATAGCGATAAATATGTTAGGATGCCCAATTACTCTCTCTTCACCCTTGAGTAAGTGATTGAGTTCAACATAACATATATTTTATAAGGAATTTAGGATGATGAATATGATCTAGATCTTATTTATTTTTAACAAGCTATAAAATCAAAACCCCTACCATGAGTTGACTGGAGCAAGCCAAACTCAACATTCTTGGAGGATAAGACGCGGGTGTTCTTTAAAAGAACCGAATCATGGCTTAAAGGTAAGGTGGTTAATGTTAAAAATGCTATATTTCTACCACCATTAAGAGCTATATACATAAGTCATGATCAACCGCAACAACTCAAGGATGGGAAATCTCTTTTAGGTTCTTATTTTAGTGTTGGCACAAACCCAATTATAATTGAAGAGGAAAAGGAGTAATAAGTAGAGGACCCACAATTCAGTCAAACTAAAAGGCCATAGAAGGTCAAGCTCAAGAATTCAACTAGAGGGATTAAGGGGACCCCTAAAATTTCTTTATTTTTGGTGATCCATTTGTAAACATGGTTCATTCTCAAGGCTTGATTAAGAACACCACATTGTAGTCTATGGACATTTATCCTCATTTAATGGTCCCCATGTATAATCCTATTTTGAAATTTGCATTTCCTAAACCTTCTCCTAATACAACAAACTTTCCTATTCAATCTTCATCAGAGGTTGCAACTCCACCTTCATCCTCTACTCTAGCATTTGAGCCTGAACCTCCCAATCAAGACAAGGAAGATATTGATCCTTCATTAATACAATCCCTAAAAAATCATCCTAATTATATTAAGGATCAAACTTAGACTATATATGTATATATATATATATATATATATATATATATATATATATATATATATATATATATATACACACACACACACACACACCCAATCAAGACAAGGAAGATATTGATCCTTCATTAATACAATCCCTAACAAATCATGCTAATTATATTAAGGCTCAAACTTAGACTATATATATATATACACACAAGAGGGTCTTAGCATGGAGATTCTAGAGTAGTTGAATGAAGTATTCAATAAGAGAAAGAAGACAATTAAACCATAAGAGGTTGACTTTAGTGCACTCATTGCATCTACTCCTCATGCACCAAATAAACTTAAAATGGTTTATCATATAATCATAGATGAAAATGGGGATAGGTATGTTGAGGTTTTATTTCCTCCTGATAAATTCAAAGAAGTTAGCACTAGTGACTACCATATCTCAAATATTCACCTCGATAAATATTTTCATGAAGGGATAAAAGAAGATGTGCAAACAAACATTGACACATTGGTCAAAAAATTATAACTAAGATAAGGTGACCAAATATCAATTAAAATAAAAGATTGAACAAATTTCATCAGTGGTATAAAAATTCATGAGTCTAATTCAATCACATCTATGTGATTATGCATCTAAAAATGAAAATAGCTGAAGTGATAGGGCATATGGGTAGGGCCACCAAGGAATGGTTAGAAAATTTACTACTTCAAGTAACCAGATCATAAATGTGGCTATCTCAGTGCATTCAATAATTGAAAATGAGCTTAATTATGCCAAGAAAATGAGGTCATATACAAAAAAATTACTAATGAAAATAATTGTTGCCAAATCTAGAAGCCTTCTCTAAAGTTGATCCAGATACTCTCATCCAAAAAAGGTTCTAACTAAGGAATTTTTGGGGGATTAAATATAATTATTAGGGACTACCAAATTTTGGATTTGTATGTTTTAATAATCCCTAAAATTTTTCAAAGAGTCTAGGAGGTTGGTAGAAGATGTGATAATTGATATATAAGAAGAAATCAAAAAGCTTCCTTGCTCATTTCATGACCATGGAGTGGTATTTTTAGTATAAAATTTCAAGAATGAATTAAAGTAGCTGATGGAGGAGTTATATCCTAGATCCACCTTCAATTTTGAGTCCATTCAAAAGTTCATCAAATATCAAAATACTTTTGATAAAATGGATGAAGATTTGAAGAAACTTCGATGTGTTCCACATCAAATGATATATATTCAAGTTTAAGGAGAGATTAGCTACCTCTATTTATATTTTCCAACATGAAAATCAAAAGGATATTTAGGTTAGCTATGATGAAGGCAATAATAAATGGGTGGTAGAATAAGTCCTCTAGTTTGAAGTTTTTAGAACTATGTTTTGGTGTGTTCTCTTTTCCAATTTTTGGAACTCTATTTTGGCATGATTTCTTTTATATTTTTAAAAATTAAATTATGATATAACCACTTTTGTATTTTTTAAGTTATGATTTTTTCACTTTGTAAATGTCAATTTTACATTGAAAGTGCAACTAATTATAATTTTAGAGAAGTGTTTATTATGAAGGTTTATAGAGTCAAGGGGTAGAGTCTTTCCCTTTAAATACTACCTCCTAAGTTTTAAATATAGGCTTACATGACATTCTAAGGGAATTTTTATCTTTGTAAATTTTTGACAAAATATAAGAGTTTGGAGAGAAGAAATGAGAAAAAGAAGAAACTTTGTGTCGTTCTCAAAAATTAATAAAATGAGACCATTGCAAGACTTTGTGCCTCTTATGTCATTTTGAATGAATTTTCCTATGTCCATTATTTCATCTTTTTTTTTTCACTTTCTTTCATTCAAAATTCTGATGGTTAAATAGGCATTGTTATTTTCATCTCAAGATCATAGAATATAATTGAAATCTACCTTTTCTCAATTATTCATGTTTTTTTTTCTTTTTTCTTCTTCTAAATCTTACATTTCTTTCCATTTTTTCTCTACCTTTTACTCATTAAAATTAATTTTTTCACACATGCAATCCCCCCCCCCCCAAAAAAAAGAGAAACACGTATAATTTTAAATATTTTTTTTTTTCAATTTTTTTTATTTTATCTACTAATAGAGGAGGGACTCTATCCCATAGCATTTTTATTTATGATAAACAAACTTTTTTCACTTATAAATTTTCTATCCAACAAAGGAATAATGCTAAAGCAATCCACAGATAGAGCTAATCCAAACCTTGCGTTAGGATCCATCTAAATCAAAAAAATTTGGGGGCTAAATTGAGATTGTAAGGTTCAATCTTGATACTATGGAGGGTGAGCTACATAGACCTTAGGCAAGTAAAGTCTCCAGCAATTAAATGTTATTTAGTATATAGGAGGTCGAGTCAAAGTATGTTTTGAATTGAGGTAAGGTGACTGAGCAAAAAATATCAAAACCCCAGGAATAAAATACCAAATCACAATATGACCTATGTAAATAATGATTGAAACTTACATAAATAAATTATATGACCTAAAAAGAAACTTTAGAAGAATTGTATTTTTTTAATACTGATTTGATTAATGTATTTTGGTTGAGTCTAGTTGAGTAATTGTTGTTGGATAAAACTTTGATACCATATGAGAGTGTAGAACACTTTCAAGTTGCAAGATAACTCTAGCAACCCATTATCACAAACTTCAGACATTACACACACATAACAAGAAAACCCAATCATGTATAATAAGGTCTCTTTAAATATTCACATCATTAAATGTGTTACAATACACTACAAGACTAAATATATATAGGAGATATAAATTAAATTAAATTAACTTATTGACTTTGGGTGCACTAATCAATTATGTGCATCTTTGATGTAGAGGAATCCAGCAATTTTTTCACGTTATCTCTAGAAATTTTTCCTTCATAAGCTTACTAGGCCTTGTGGCCCTTTCTCAAAGTAAATTACACTTATAATTAATATTAAGAACTTTCAAATTGAAATAAAATGAAATAGAGATACCCTCTAATCTCATACACAATCTCCTAAAGTTTCAAGTGCTCATGACTTGTATAGATTGCTTTTATCTCACTATTTTGCCCCTAATTTGGCCTAATTCTATGAATGACCTATAGTTAAAAATAGTAGGGTACATATGGAGTACAGCCCTAAAACCTTGTGAATAATTCATACTTTGTGAATAAGAGGGTCCTAGTGTAGTCATATAAAATGTGAAAACTGGTAACTTGAGTGTGGCTAATGACACCCAACCCATAGGTCCCCCTTTCTTACTCTCATGACCCTCATAGGCATCTTTTCACTTATTATCAGTCATCCATAGCCTTCCAAATAGTAATTCCACCTCCTTTAGATATTATTTATAGTGATGATTCCATCCCCTTGGGTCCCGTTCCTTCATGACTATATCACCCAATTTGGAATATAACACTAGACCTTAGGATGTCCATTTCTAATGCTCTTGTCCAAGTGCATTTTTACCTCTAATAGTCAGTTCCTTCTAAATCTTATTCATCTTCTTGTTAGCCTAACATGAATATATTTGACCCATGACCAATAGATCCTTATAAAAGCCCATTCAAAGTTCATTTAGAAGCAGTTGGAAAATATCACAAAGCAAGAAAGAATACAAGCAAGACTACTAAGGCAATCTTCCCTATTCTCTACATATAACTGGCCAATACTACTACAAGATTATTAAAATATTTACACAAGTCCCTAGTCACCTCAAGCACATCCAATTTAGAATTTTTCATCTTCATATGCACTATTTCACAAAGCACATCAAGTGGGAGAACTACATATGGCTTGTTCCCTCTTTGAAGTATTGGTATGTAGGCAGTGTGCCCACACAAGGGGTATGGATACATGTTTAGTGCATATTACACATACTAAGCCCCCATCTTTCCCAATGTTTATCAAATTATAATAGAGTCTAGGGTTTTAAGGCTAAATCATCTCTATCATGAGTTCCACAAACATTCAATAGTCTAAATTTCATAGACAAGCTCACATAGACACATCAAACAAAACCCAAAAATCTTAGGTCTACTGGACAATAGAAAAAAAATATAACTATAGTGTCAGACCCTAGGGTGTCTTATTTTGACACTCCTATCCAATCATAAAATGAAGACTAGATCCTAATTTATGATAGTGTCCCAATCCTGCACAGTGAATTCCAAACTCTATCTCAGTTGTCTCAGTCTATTTCTAGCTAAGTCTTATTATCTCTCCCTTATTACTATTTTTAGAAAGATTCAAATTAAATTCAAAGTATACAAATTAGTAACTTAATTATTTCATATTTATTTATTTATTTATTTTATTACTCTAGACCCTTAACTAAATTAGGAATAATACACCAATATTCTAAAAATAGTTAAATCATTTGGTGAACCCGACTTAATTAATTTGCATGTAAAAACCCTAGAAACCCTAGGGTAAATTTATTGATAATTTTACTATTTTTTTTTATTTTTTACCTATATAATAAAATAAAAAATTAGTATTAAGTTTTAAATTTTCATATTAATTTTAAATTATTTTTCTTTCAAACCCTAGTTGCCCATACTAGGTCCCAGTATTTTCCTAGCATTTTTCCTATATTTTTGTGATTTTTAACCTTCATAATAAAATAATAAATTAGCATTAAATTTAATTTTTTTTTAGTAATTTAAAAAAAAAAATTATTTCAAACCTTAGTTGCCCATACTAGGTACTAGTATTTTCCCAATTTTTTTCTTATGTTTTTCTAATTTTTTTTACTTACATATTTAAATCATAAATTTGCATCAAAGTTTAAAATTCTTAGTAATTTTAAAAATAATTTCATTCAAAACCCTATTTGCATATACTATCTCCTATTTTATTCTTGAGGTATCACCTACACATTTGTGAGCTTCGTATCCTTTTTATGCATATTCCAATTCCTTGTTTAGATTATATTTATTTAATCTTTTCTTCCATTAATCAAGTTGTTTTTTTATGCCATCTAAGTTCTTTGCATCTCTTCTTTCAAGATGAAGTGCAAGACTTAGTTGAAACCCTCTTTAATTCACCCAAATTCCTTTAACCCAACCATATACCATAGATAAACAACCAACTCAGATTCCTATTGTAAATCCTACACATCCAGATTACACCAATTTCCATGAAGATAATTTTGATGATGAGAAGTGTGAGAATAACAAAGATGATACAAAAACCAATGTTTATGATCCACCACATCAGACTCTTGATCAACTTCCACCAATTATTGATATTGAAGTTATCCTCAACAAATATTTGATCCTATAACGTTTTTAATAAAGACTCAAGGAATAGCCTTGAGATAATACTCTTATAGTACAATCTATCATGGAAATAAAAAATTATAGACAAATTGAGTCTTCCATTCCTTTAGAGTATCCAATTGAACATGACACTACAGGGGCAACTATGTCTCAACAACCCCCTATAGCAGCCTAACCTACCTCTATGCCACCAGCTACAACCAGTACATCTTTGTCTCCTGATGTGGTAGCCCTTTGTGCAAGAGATAAGATCTCTTTAATCCAAGGTGATACATCTTAATCAAGGTGCCTATAGACCTATGAAATCTTTGGATTCTTTTCTTCTACTACATACACCACTAGCACACTTCTATACCCTTACCACAAGGTTTTGTTCAACCCAAGCTTACTCTATATGATAACAAGGGTGATCCAGAGACACATTTGAGATATTTTCACATAACATGCTTGGACTATGTGCCAAATGACTAGTTACTTACTAATCTATTTCCATGGAGTCTAAGGGATTGTTCTTTATAATGGTTATATAGTCTACTAAATCAGTCGATCAACACATTTAATCCTTTAGCTAACATGTTCCTAGCTCATTTCAACATTAACATTGATGATAAAGTTTCCTATGCCCAAGTTGAAAAATAGAAATAAATTTCAAATAAGCATCTCAAAGATTATGTTCTTCAATATAAGACTATCTTAGCTAAGATGACTAGCCCAATGGCTGATCAAGAGTTATAACATCTCTTCAAGTAGAGTCTTTTACCATTTTTACATGAATAAATAATGTTCAAAATATTCTCTTCCTTCACTAAGTTATGTCATACACTAAAGGAAAGGGAATTCAAACTCATTTCAATGGGAAAACTCAAGTACACAATGGCATGTCCCCTTTCCAGTTGACATGTTCTGAGTTCATGGTTAGCCTATTATGCAATCCTCGTAGGCTAATAGGATGGTTAGAGGGTCTTGATGGAGATTGGCGTGGCTTCGTTTAACAGAATTTTTCTAGTTGGCTTTCATTTGGGTTCGATTGGACATGTATTGAGGGAGATATTAATATTTGATTGATTTAATCAAATATTAATTATTTGGTCTAATTTTAAATTTAGAAACCCTAATTCTAATTTAAGAAAACCCTAATTAGGGAAAGCATATCTTTTGAGGGTATAAGGTTTTCTCATGGAGGCCATAATGGATTAGCCATGGATTATTGATTATTGATTCTGAAGAATTTCTTCTATGAAGACTAAGCCTAGGGTTCCAGGATTCCATTTGCATTGGAGAACGTTCCCTCTTCAGTGTGTGAAATTAAGAGGCTGTGGAATACCAGCTGATCTATTGCCAAATTGAGAGATAGCTTCATCTAGAAGTTATCACAAAATTTACAGGGTTGAGAGATAACTTCACACAAAAGTTATTACAGATATTCCAGGTATTTATTTCTAAATGTTTTGATTCAATAAATTATACAGCTAGAGATCTTCTGTGTTAGAAACATATATTTTCAGATTAGGGGTTGAAAATAGGCAAGTTGTGCCCAATTTGGTAGCTGTACGAAGTCCGTACGGGTCCGTACAGATCCAGGTAGGTACCGACCTTGGCAGGCAGTGATTCCAGTGACCGATATCGGCTGACTGAAGACCGACGTCGGCAGAGAAGGACCTGAAGTGACCGACGTCGGCAGTGTATCGACCGACGCCGGTGACTGTGTGTTCGACACATCAGGCTGAGACAGAATTTCCAAATTCAAACCCAATTTTCAGATTTGCAAAGCCAAGGTTTTTAAGACTGTATTTCATATTTTATATGCATAAGAGAGGACTGTATTTGTAATAGTTTAGAAGGACAAGTAATAAGATCTGTGATTTGCTATTGAGAGACTATATTATTGTTATCATTCTGAATTTATTCAATAGATATTATATCTTTGTTCAAAGTTTTGTGTTGCTATATTTCCTATTTGGAGGGGATATTACAGTGGTATCAGAGCTAAATCCTACCATCCTGAGGGTGTGACAATCTTATGCAGCCACAAGAGTTGGGACCGCATAGGTATAACACACGTAGTAGAGCCTTGCTTGAAGGTACCTAGTTATTAGATCAGCAGTGGATTATCATGAGTGACAGATGTGAGGGTAGCCCACCCAGGGGCCACAGGTATGATGTTGATCAAGACACCAGATAATTTCACCATGCTATGATGACAAACCATTAGCAGATGAATCAGACACTACAGGCACTTATGACTATGATAAGGGGGATGAATGCACCTGATAGGCAGAATGGTGAACAAGGAGATACCAGGAGTGCTACTATTAATCAGATACCCCAGTAGACCCATTCTAGGACTGCCGATAGACCTACACGGCCTACGTTTATACAGGACGAACCAGAGGCTCCAGCGGAAGAGACGGCAGGGGATTTCCTATTTATAGATACCCTCATGGCTGCAACTAATGAGTGGAACTTATTAGATCCTCATGTTCAGGAGAAGATGTCCTTTGATCATTTTGTTACTCTGAGGAGAGAGCACTACAGATTAGTTAGATAGGACAGGAGGCCTAGAGTTCAATTCAGTGAGCTGAAGAAGGCTACTAGTAAGCTTTCTTTGACTACTTTTGACAGCAGTGGCAAGATGATAGCTCAAGCTTGGGTTCATAAGGTTGACACCTTTTTGGCATTAAGACCAATGTCAGAGATAGAGGCCATCAAATATGCCACTTTGCACTTGGATGGAGTAGCACATGATTGGTGGTACCATGGTATGGTAACACTTCAGCATTACCAAGTGACAGAGTACCAGGACTTTGTGGATAGATTGGTTGAGCGGTTTGACAGGAAGGATCCCAAGGTTTACTTTTGAGATCTGGCACAGTTGAGACAAACCGGTAACTTGGAGTCCTTCATTGGAGAGTTTCAGAGATTGGCAGTCATGGTGCCCAATATTTCCGAGCGTAGATTGGTAGTTCTCTTCATGGAGGGATTGACAGAGCCATTGAGAGGATGGATCAAAGCCTTTGATCCTCCTTCGTTACAAGTAGCTATGAAGAAGGTGCGTAGTATGGAGATGGCAGCCCCATCCCATAAATTTAACTTCAAAGGTACTTCTTCATCTAGAGACCATAAGTGTTCCAACACAGATACTGAGAGACCAGATTTTAACATAGATAAATCAGGTGTAAAGAATGACTCAAAGGCCAATCCAGCAGCACCACCTTTGGATTGTGAGGCACTTAATTATCTACGTAGGAAGAAGCTTTGCTTCTACTACAAAGGTCCATATGATATCCATCACGATTGCCCTTTGAGGCCTAAGGGCAAGGCAAATCGTGTGATGTGGGCATATTATGAGGATTCTAATTCAGAAGATTCTGAATAGTAGAATAGTCCTGAGGGGGCAGAGGCAGAGGCTTCAGGGCCTAAGGTAGAGGCAGAGTTAGAGCTTCACATACAGGAGGCACGCCTATCCAGCATTCAGTTGGATGAGTCATTCAGACTCTATGGAGTTTTGGCAGGGCAAAAGGTTATCACCCTTCTTGACACAGGAGCCACACATAATTTCATAGATGCTAGATTTGTGGAGAAGTGTGGACTCACTACAGAAGATTTTGAGGGCATCAGAGTTAAGGTAGCTGATGGTCACACTCTTAGGTGTGAGCGTATGATTAGAGACCTCCCATTGCGCTTGAACAACTATGAGTTCAAGGCTGATTATTATGTGGTGGACATGGGTGATATAGACTTAGTCTTGGGTATGAAGTGGCTTCATTCCTTTGAGGAAGTTACTCTTCATCTCAAGGACATGGAGGTTTGCTTTAATGTTGATGGGAAGACACATATTCTTAAGGCAATACGGGGCAACAACTTCAGATATATGTTTTTTCATCAGATGGAGATGCCTACGCCACTTGACATGATAGAGTGTGATGATGAGTGCACATTGGCACCAACACAAGAGAGATATGAGGACGAGCTTGGTCTTGAGGTGAGTGCAGTTTAGGAGTTATCACATGTGGTAGGGACTCAGCTTGATGTTACAGTTGGTTCACAGGTTGATATGACTCTTTCTAGCCTTCACAATCCAGATTTAGATATTATTCAGGTATGGAGTTTGCTTGAGTTGCTTGCTGATTTTCATTTATGGATTGGATGTTTGGGTGCTTATCTTAGTACTAGGGATGGACATGGCATGGAGTTTGCATTGATTGACAGCAGGGCAGATCATGACTACATTTGGGATCCAGGTGGATTGAGGGGTGTATCATGCAGCGATTGCTTGAGGGCAAGAAATTTTAGGAGGGGCAGATTGTCACGTCCCCTTTTTAGTTGACATGTTTTGAGTTCATGGTTATCCTATTATGCGATCCTCGTAGGCTAATAGGATGGCTAGAGGGTCTTGATGGAGATTGGCATGGCTTCGTTTAGCAGAATTTTTCTAGTTGGCTTTCATTTGGGTTCGATTGGACATGTATTGAGGGAGATATTAATATTTGATTGATTTAATCAAATATTAATTATTTGGTCTAATTTTAAATTAGAAACCCTAATTCTAATTTAAGAAAACCCTAATTAGGGCAAGCATATCTTTTGAGGGTATAAGGTTTTCTCATGGAGGCCATAATGGATTAGCCATGGATTATTGATTATTGATTCTGAAGAATTTCTTTTGTGAAGACTGAGCCTAGGGTTCCAAGATTCCATTTTCATTGGAGAACATTCCCTCTTCAGTGTGTGCAATTAAGAGGCTGTGTAATATCAGCTGATCTATTGCCAAATTGAGAGATAGCTTCATCCAGAAGTTATCACAGATTTTACAGGGTTGAGAGATAACTTCACACAGAAGTTATTACAGATATTCCAGGTATTTATTTCTAAATGTTTTGATTCAATAAATTATACAGCTAGAGATCTTCTGTGCTAGAAACATATATTTTTAGATTAGGGGTTGAAAAAAGGCAAGTTGTGCCCAATTTGGCAGCCGTACAAAGTCCGTACGGGTCTGTACAGATCCAAGCAGGTACCGACCTCGGCAGGCAGTGATTCCAGTGATCGATATCGGCCGACTGAAGACCGACGTCGACAGAGAAGGACCTGAAGTGACTGACATCAGCAGTGTATCGACCAACATCGGTGACTGTGTGTTCGACACAGCAGGCTGAGACAGAATTTCCAGATTTAAACCCAATTTTCAGATTTGCAAAGCCAGGGTTTTCAAGACTGTATTTCATATTTTATATGCATAAGAGAGGATTGTATTTTTAATAGTTTAAAAGGACAAGTGATAAGATCTGTGATTTGCTATTGAGAGACTATATTATTTTTATCATTCTGAATTTATTCAACAGATATTGTATCTTTGTTCAAAGTTTTGTGTTGCTATATTTCCTGTTTGGAGGGGATATTACACACAAGCATATTAGAAACAATAAATAAGAGTAACAACAAAGTCCCATATAAATTCAAGGTCAATGATAGAAAGAGTCACAATCAACCTACAATCAATGTGCCTTTATATCCCCTCAGTGTGTGGTTTTATCATCACCTCCAAGGCAAACCTTTACCAATCTACCAATTCCTCTAGCCAAAGTTTTATAGTAGCTTTTGGAATGTAATATCATATCTCTCCCTCTTATTCAGGAAGTTGATCCAATAAATCCTCTTCCTTGGGGATATGATTAGAATGTATTTTAAAATTTTCACAAGGTACTAAGACAAATAACAAATAGATGCATTAGTTTGAAACAAAAGAAATGGGACTTGATAGATGATAATCGTATTGATCTTGAATCTCTCGTTGAGCCTCCTTAGGTAAAGAAAACATAGGATAAAGTTTTGAAAATATTTTAAGATCTTTTCAAAATAGCATTATAAAAAAGATATATGGGATACAATGGGTGTTCATAATGCATATCATGCACATCCTCTACTAGATACATATAGGGCACCTTTAGTTGAGTCACATCCTTTGAGCAATATGATTGGTGTGTAAAATTCTAGAGTTCTAACTAGACCTTCCATCTCCTTCTCAGAGCAAGAGATAGTCAAGGATGATTTGGTTTATCACACACTCTTTATCGAGCTTACATTCATAATCATCCTATTCATAGTGTTTTCATAGATAATGGATCCAATGTGAATATGTGTATTATGACATTATTACAAAATTTGGGATATTTAGAGTAGGATATTACCCTAATGGACATAGTTATCAGTGGATTCAGTGAGCACATATAGATTTCATTAGGTGAGATTGTATTTCATCTACAGGTTGGTCCAACACACATGGCCACACCATTTACTATAGTTCCTAGTGCAGGAGTTTTTGATATGTTACTTGGTAGACTATGGATTCAAAAAATTTGAGTAGTACCTTCTACAATTCATAGATACATGAAATTGAATCACACTAATCAAGTTGTCATTGTTTGTGGAGTTCTATATGAGTTACCACTCCCCACTTCAGATCCATCTTCTACTTTACAGTCACTAGTTTTAGTTCAACCACTAGTTTTAGTTTCTCTACTAGCTTCAGTTCTTCCTCAAATAAAAATTTAGACACAATTGAGGCCTCCATCACCAACATAGAGAGTTCATACACTTTCATACAGGTCTTTTTTAAATCAACCATAATTTCATGATTCTAGATAGAATCTAGCTACAATGTTTAGACCCAGGGCAGTCTCATTAAGGTCTCATGCCTTTATACAAAAATCACATGTTTAGAGAGATTCTCTTACTACTAGATGGGTCCCTAAGATCCCTAAAATTTCATCCATTTCTCAAAGTTACAGGGGGACCCCATTATTAGTTTCTATTTTAAAGATTTTAGCACATTTATAGTATACATATATTTCAAAGCCACAGTCTTAACCATTCCATCATGCTTCATGATCATGTGAAATCCCTCTCCTTGATACAGGAAACCATGATAGGGAGTCTCACATTAGAATCATCGGTTATTATTACTTCTTATTAGTCTTACTTGTACATAGTTTTTTTATATTTCTTCTACATAGTTTCTCAGTATTTCTTGTACATAGTTTCTTAGTTTTTCTTGTACATAGTTTCTCAATTTTGCTTGTACATAGTCTTCTCATGATTGATTGTACATTAAAATATGTCAAAAATACAAAAACATTCAAATATGTCAAAATACCAAACACATTCAAATATTCCAAAAAATACCAAAAACAATATAGCATATCAAAAATCCAAAAACATTCAAATAAATTCAAAAACACAAAAACATTTCAATTGTATGTAGTATCCATGCTTTACATTTATAATACTATGCTAGACTTAAATTTTCTATTATATGGTATTGTTTATTAATTTATCTACATTAATACACTTCACTTGATCTTCTTTGAGTGTGTGCAGTGACATCCAAATCCTTGATTGCTTCACTCTACCCATTGAGGGGGCATCCTACTTATACATTCAAGACACACATCAATATACATAACCACTAGGGGCATCTTATACATAACTACACCATACAAGTTATTTTATTGCTACACCACACACTCTAGTTATCATGTTGATGTACATTACTTACTAGCTTTCATAGATTACTTTATTAACACTCACTAGTATATAGGACTCATGTATTTCTTAGCATATACCTAGTTTTGTACTACATGTCTTGCATAATTTCACTTATTTATTTTATTAGTTATATGGGATTATATTTATAGTATTCACATGATTTCCTTCTTACTTTTGTGTAGCTAGATATGATTGTATTTTTTAGTTCCTATTTTATCTCCTATGTGTGCTTTAGGACATTTGCCAATGTCCTTTGCTTCTATTCTTGTGTGTGCCTTAGGATATTTACCAATGTTCATTGCTTGTACTCTTCCATGTGATTATGGCTTTCATGCCAACCTTACATGTTTTAATTATATGTGTATATGGAATTTAAACATGCCTTTTATGCTTAACTTCCAATTTGAGTGACATGTGCCCATGTCCCTTGTTTGCTTGGCCCCTTGGCCACTCTTGTATGCTTCTTGATTCTTGCCTTATATGCTTATTTCTTTATTTATTTTCAATTATTTTAAATTCCATGATACAAATCATGCATTATCTTACTTTCTTGGATGTCATGATGGACATCATGCTTCATCCCTCCTTAACAACTAACAACTAACAACTAACAATTAACCAGACTTCTAATTTCAGCTTACTATATTGCACATGCTATTACATTGTTATATATATCTAGGAATACCCATATTGATCAACAATCTCCATTATAAATAATTATATATCTTGAGATATCTTGTTGATTATAATTATTATATCATATATTCTTGAAGCATAATATACTTATAGGGCTCTTTATTCTAAGGGCAATCATTGCAATGTCTTTATTCCTACCCTCAGAAGAGGGAGAAAAATATATGGGTTTTATCATAGAGATTAAATCTCCTATTGATAGAAACATTAGCATTCAAAACACCCAAAATAGAAACCAGACTTCAAACTAGGAATAATATACCAAGAAGATAATGATAATCATAGAACAAACATCAAAACTAGCCCAAGATAATAGCACCAAGATTGAACTATAGCATTAGATAGTAGGGTGTCCATTTTTGATGCTCCTATCCAAATATATATATATATATATATATATATATATATATATATATATATATATATATATATATATATATATATATATATATATATTAGAAAATGTAAAAAAAGTAGGTTCAGCTATAGTTTTGCACATTTAGACCAGTTTAGATACAACAATTTCAATACAATTTTTTTTAGAAAAATCAAATATAGGGGGCATCATGCATGGCATGATGGCTCTCACTTCCAATTTTAGATAGAATATTTGGTATAACTTCCATATCATAAACCATGTTATAGACACCAATGATTAGAGATAATGTGTGTGACACATTTATCTTCTTTTCTTTTTGAGTTCAATACATTACCTAGGAATTTTCAATAGTTTCATGCCTTATTCCATATGTAGGTGGTTGGCATCATTTTAGAGTGGCTTTCATATAAGCCTAACCTCCACATTTTTTAATTGGATTTCATATAAGCCTAGTGCCCATTTTTAGAGTGGCTTTCATATAAAGCCTAATCTCCACCTTTTGGATTGGCTAAGAGTGGCCTAGTTTCCATCATACATTCGACTATCCATGTCACATTTTTAGATTATAGAGCATTCATGGGATTTGGGATCCATCTCATACGACACACATTTCATATCGATATCAATTCATAGCTTCACTTCATGGGACAATGATGGATACAGAGGAATAACTACCTTTTATATTCTTGAGACACCTACTTAGAGAGATTGAACACATAGTCCAAATATTTATTAGCACATGCACGATCATGTAGCTTCACTTAGTGGGAAATGAGGGAGCCAAAGGGCTAGCCTTTGCATTCTTGAGCCACTTCTATGGAATTGAGCACTCAGCTTCATTTGTGATATTACTTTTGGTACAACATCATCCAACATTACTCAGCATTACTCATCATCACTCAACACCATAATAGGTTTTATATTGGTTTGAGTACCCAGTGAGGTGTATTCATAAATTTATCTTCTTCTCTCTCTCTCTCTTACCCATCTTTGTAAATTATTTTTTTATATATAGATTATCTAGTAAGAACTAATCTACTCTTTGTTTTCTATTATATATTTACACTTTACATCATGCTCTCTGTGTGCATACCCAACATCACATAACTCCATGAGCTTCACCCTTGCAGGTAAGTTCATGTACACTTTATATTTTTCTTGTCTCTTAGTATTTCACTTTGTTGCATCACTAGAATAAATGGGGGGTAAATGTAGTCATATAAAATGTGAAAATTGGTAACTTAATTGTGGCCAATGATACCCAACCCATACATCCCTCTTTATTTCTCTCATAACCCTCATAGGCATCTTTTTATTGATTCTTAATCATTTTTAGCCTTATAGACATTAACTCTACCTCCTCCATGAAGCATTTATAGTGATTATTTCATCCCCCTAGAGTGTATATTTTGGGCACTCCTATCTAAGTGAATTTTTACCTCCAACAGTCAATTCCTTCTAGTTTCTATTCCTCTTCTTGTCATCCTAATGTAAATACATTCAACCTATGACCAATAGATCCCTATAAAATCTCATTCAAAGTTCATTTAGAATGGGTTAGAAAATATCACAAAATAAGCAAGAATACAAGAAATACTATTAAGGTAATCTTCCCTATTCTCTACATATAGCCAGCCAATAATACTAAAAGATTATTCAAATCCTTACACCAGTCCCTAGTCACCTCAATCACATCTAATTTAGCATTTTTCATCTTCATATACACTATTTCACAAAGCACATCAAGTGGGAGAACTACATATCGCTTGATCCCTCTTCAATGTATTGTTATGTAGGCAGCGTGCCCACACAAGGGGTGTGGATACACATTCAGTGTATATTACACACACTAACCCCACCCCTCTTTCCTAATGTTTGTCAAAGCATAATGGAGTCTAGGGTTTGAATACTAAATTAGCTTTACAGGGAGTTTTATAGACATTCAACAGTCAAAATTTTACAAACAAGCTCACACAGACATAATGAACAAAACTCAAAAAGCTCAAGTCTCCTAGATAAAAGTAGCATAAGAGGACTATAATTCCATACCCTAGGGTAACTCTTTTTGTGCTCCTATCCAATCATAAAATGAAGGCTATATCCTAATTTATGATAGTGTCCTAGTCCCACATAGTAAATTCTAGACTGTCTCAGCCATCTCAATCTATTTATAGCTAATTATTATTCTCTCTCCCTTATTACTATTTCTAGAAAGGTTCAAATTATAGTCAAATTATACAAATTAGTAGATTAATTATTATATATTTATTTACTAATTTTATTACTCCAAACCCTTAACTATATTGGGAATAATACACCAATATTCTCAAAATAGTTAAGTCACCTGGACACTAAAATACTAAACAAAAAGAAAACAAATAACATTCAAATGACAAATCTAATCTAATTAAACATGATCACAACCAAAAAGAACAAAATTGAGAGTTTTATAGGCCTAGGAGGAATCCCCTACATCATACTTCTAGGGGGAGAAGGAAAAGACCTAAAGTACTCTTATTTAAGAGGTCTGATAGAGTACTCCCCTATTATTTAATGTTTTTTTCAGTCATCCATGTTGCATCTTCTATAGGATAATGCTTCTATTTGATCAAGTAATGGTAGTATTCCTTGTTTCTTGTCTTCTTAACTACCTTGTTATCTAAAATAGCTTATATCTCTACCTTTTTATCCTTAGGCAATTGGTCTTTCCACTCTTATACTATTGTACTAGGTTCCCTTATTGTTTCCTTAGTATTCATGCCCTCCTTATAGGGATAAAGGTATGAAACATCAAAAATATGAGAAATAGCTATTCCAATAGGTAACTTCACTTTATATGCATTGTTATCAAAGTTTTTGATAATCTTACATGGACCTATTTTATTTATCTTTAGTTTATTGTAGGTACCCTTGGGAAACCTCTTATTTTTCAAATAGACCAATACTAGATCACCAATCTAAAATTGAACCTCACTTCCTAAGTAATTTACTTGTTTTTTGTACTTAGCAACACTAGTTTGAAGATATTTCTTGACTTGATCATGTTTTTCCTACATGGCAACAAAAAACTCCTCACCTTCAACACTTCTCTTGTTCATGTGACTTATATCTCTCAACTTAAATATTCCCCTAGGTTGCATACCATAGATTGCTTGAAAAGGGCTCATACTAATTCTCCTATTTAAGGAGTCATTATAAGCAAATTTAGCTTGGGGAATAACAATATCCCACTCTTTGGGATGATCCTTGGACAAAAACCTTAGCAAATTCCCTAAAATCATGTTCTCTACTTAAGTCTAACCATCTATTTAGGGATGGTAGGCTGAGCTAAAATTGAGGTTAGTTCTAAACTTCCTCCATAGTGTTCTCCAAAATTAACCCAAGAATTTGGTATCCCTATTAGAAACATTAGTAAGTGGGATTCCATAGAGTCTTACTACCTCCCTGGAAAAAAAATTGGCCACATGGGTGGCATCATTAGTAGTTTTACAAGGGATAAAATGAGCCATTTTTGAGAACCTATCAATAATAACTTAAATTTAATTAAAACCTCTTTGTGTCTTGGGCAACCCCATTACAAATTCCATGATTATAAAATCCCAAGACCTATTTGGGATTTGAAGAGGCTGATATAAGCCTGCATTGGTACTACTGACCTTATCTATTTGGCACAATTTGCATCTCTCTACATAATTCCTCACCTCTATTTACATCTTGGGACAAAAGAAATGTCTATCAAGTTATTCTAAGGTTTTATCAAGGATAAAATGACCTATCATACTACCATAGTGCTTTTCCTTAATCATATTTTCCATCATTGAGATTTTAGGTACACATAATTACACCCCCTCGAAGAGTAAACCATCCTATAGTAAGTAATCCAACCATGGTTCATTGTTTTGAATGGTTGGCTACTGGTAAGCTCTATAAGCTTCTTGTAAATTTGTATCCTCTTTATACAACTCTTTGAGAGAGTCAATTCCAACACTTTGTGACTAAATTTATTGTATCATTAGATTCCTTCTACTCAAGGCATCTGCCACTTTGTTACTTTCTCCCTTTTTATGCTTTATATTGAAAGTGAAATTCTACAAGTAATCAATCCACTTGACATGCCTTTGATTTAGATTATGCTAATTTGTAATAAATTTAAGGGCATGATTATCAGTATATAAAATAAATTACTTAGGCATGAGATAATGTCTCAAACTTTTAGTGCTTGTATCATAGAATAGAATTCTAAGTCATAATAAGAGTACTTTCATTTGCATCATTCAATTTTTCACTGAATTAGGCTATTAACCTACCCTATTGACTCAAAATAGCCCCTATTGCCATTCCACTAGCATCACACTCCACCTAAAAGACCTTTTTAAATTATGGAAGGGTTAAGATAGGATGCTCTATGATCTTTTATTTTAAATATTGAAAGCTTCTTTCTACCCTATCTGTCCATTCAAACTTTTTCTTAGGCCCTCTTGTTTTATCTATCATTAGAGCACATATCCCACTAAAGTTTCTAATGAATTTTATGTAGAAGCTAGAAAGTCCATGAAAACTCCGTACATCCCCAACTAATTTTGGAGTTGGCCACTCAAGTATTGCACTTACCTTGTCTTTGTCCATCTTTATCACTCCATGGGATATCAAAAATCCCAAGTATCACAACTTTGAATTCATAAACACACATTTCTTCAAATTTATCATTATTTTTTCTTCTTTTAATCTCTTCAAAACCAAATATAAATGATGTGAATGTTGCTCTTTATTATGAATAAAAATGACTGTCATCTAAGTAGAATACCAAAAACTTACCAATGAATGGCTAGAATATGTCATTCATCAATATCATGAATGTACTAAGTATATTTTTAAACCCAAAGGGCATTACCAGACACTCATATAATCCTTCATTAGTCTTAAAGGTTGTCTTCCACTCATCTCCCTATCTTATCCTAATCTGGTGGTATCTACTCTTAAGATCTATATTTGAAAAGTAGCTTGCTCTACCCAATAAATCCATCAAATCTTCTATTTTGGGAAGGGAAAACCTATCGGAGTTATTGCCAGAATCTAGATAATGTGAATGCAATGGAGACGTGATCACACGAGATGAAGCAAGTACACACCACATAGATGCTAAAGCAATATGAAATTATACAAGAAGATAAATTACACAAGACAAAATAGGAGAAAACCAATATCTGATTAACATGAGATGGCCAAAGTGAGGAATGCATATAGGAGAGCACGTAAGTAACTCCACAAAAGGTGGTCAAGGCACCCCAAGAATAGACTGTAACTCCTCCATGAAAGGTGGTGACAAGGTGCTAAGAATAGAGAAGTAACTCCCATCAAGAGAGTTACTTATGACATTCTTATGACACCTATGACACACATCTCCACATATGCTAGCCTATCCCACAAATAGAGGAAAACTCCATGTATACACAAATATATAATTTCCCTAATTAAATAATAGGGAAAAATAAAAACCTACACTAATACCCCCCATAAGCGCATCTTAGGTGGGCAGTGTGGAAATATAAAATGGGTCACGGCAACTAGGCCTGATGAGGTACCCATGTACAAATGCAATCTCCCATAAGATAGAGAAAAAGAGAGAACCCTTAGGGAAAAACTCCCCCCCAAAAGAGAGACATAAAATAAATGAAGAGGCTAGTGCCTCCCTTGAAGATGATGTTGTTGCAGATGTGGACCACACCCCAAAAAGAGCTCATAGATGAATGAACTTGCTCTCAATGAAAGGTTTGGTGAAGATGTCTGAAACCTGCTTCAAAGAATAGAAAAATATCAAGTCAATGACCTGACTATGAATAAGATCCCAAATGAAATGCATGTGAATCTCTATGTGCTTGGTCTACTGGTGCTGAACTAGATTCCTGTAAATTTGAATGGTACTCTGGTTGTCACAATAAATGATGGTGGGCTACCTGATAGGAATGCCAAACTTAGAAAGTATCCACTAAAGCCAAATAACATCAATAGTTGTATTAATAGCTCCTCTGTACTCTACCTCTATGGATGATATAGCAATATCATTCTGCTTCTTAGTAGACCAACTGATAGGACCAAAACCTAGAGAGAAACTGTAACCAAAAGTGGACTTGCAAGTCTATGAATTACCAGCCCAGTCTGAATCTATATATCCAACCAAGTCAACCTCTATGCCAAATTTGTAATGAATCCCATATCTATGTGAACCCTATATGTAATGCAAGATCCTCTTAGCTACATTGTAATGTAACTCATGAGGTTATTGCATGAATCTGGAGACAAGTCCTACTATATATGATATGTCAGGCTTGGTGTGAGTCAAGTAGATGAGACTACCAAAAAGTTGTCGATACCGAATGGCATCAACCAATGGTGAAGAATAGTTAGCCTCAAGCTTGAATCTTGATAGAAAGGGATTCAGAGATGGCTTATAATCAGCCATGTGAAACTGAGCCAATAAGTCAAGAGCATACTTAGGCTGTGCAAGAGAAATCTCTGAATTTGACTGTGAGATCTCGATGCCAAGGAAGTAGTGCAAAAAATCCAAGTCTTTCATGTCAAATCTATCCTAGAGAGATGCATTCATCATTGTAATAGCCGATGAAGAACTCTCGGTGATCAAAAGGTCATCAACATATAGAACCAAAATTGGGAGTGAATCATCCTGCCACAAAAAGTAGACATTGGGGTCAGAATGGCACCTAGTGAAACCTGCTATGAGAAAGAAGGAATCCATCTTAGCATACCAAGCCCAAGGGGCCTATTTGAGGCCATAGATAGATTTCTTAAGTCTGAATACTAAGGAAGAATCATGAACAAATCCTAGCAGTTGCTTCATGTAGATCTCCTCCTCTAGGTCTCTGTGAAGAAAGGCACTCTTCACATCCATCTAGTGCACATCCCAACCATGTGATGCGGAAATAGCCAAGGTGAGTCAGATAGAATTCATCTTTGCAACAAGTGAAAAGGTCTATGAGTAGTCAATGTTTTCCACCTGTGAGAAACCCTTGGTGACCAATCATGCCTTGTACTTATCAACCGACCCATCTGCTGCAAACTTGGTTTGATATATCCACCTACATCAAACCATCTTTCTTCCCTTAGGAAGTGAAGTCAAATCCCAAGTGTGATTTTTGATTAAGGAAGAATATTCTTCCTCCATAGCATTATCCCACTCAGGTACCCCTAATGCCTCCCAAAAATTCTATGGATCTAAAACTAAAGCAAAGAAGGCATGTGGATCTCTCTGAAAATCCCCCTAGTACATCTATCATTTACTGGATCTCCTTACCAAGTGCTAGCACTCTCAAGTGTCTATCTAGCCCAAAGTGGCCCAAAAGTGGGTAAGTTAGGTGCTAACTCCTCATCCGCTGACTGACTAGAGGTGGATGACCCTGCATCACTATCCTCACTGTATGAATTCAAATAAAAAGAAGATGGCTCTAGATCAAGAACCTACTATGGCTGATCTAAATTTGATGAGGAATCATCATGAAGAAGTAGATCTGATGAGGGAAAAGAAGTGTCAAGTGTTGAGTCTCTAAGACTCTCCTGAAAATGGACACTTCTCTCGATGAAAAACTCATGAGTGACTGGATCTAGAAGGTGATACCCCTTAATACCATCTAGATATCCTACAATGATGCAAGGCTTGGACTGATATTCCATAGATTTACATTTCTTATTTAGAATGTGGGCCATGGCTGGGGATCTAAAAACCCTAAGGTGCTCAACATTAGGTTTCCTTTTATGCCAAGCTTCAAAGGGTGTTATCCCTTTCAAAGCTTTATGAGGAACCCTATTTTGAATGTAGTAAGAATTATTGATGGCTTCAGCCTAGTACTATGGTGCTAAGAATTTGGAGTGAATCATACAGCTACCCATCTCTTTCAAGAACCTATTTTTTCATTCTGCAACAACATTTTGTGAAGGACTGTAAGTGACGGTGCATTCTAAATCAATCCCCTCTATGGTGCAAAACTTCTCAAACATGTTGCTGACATACTCCCCTCCATTATTAGTTTGAAGAACCTTGATGGATTTCTCACTTTGTTTCTCAACAAGAGCCTTAAAGTCTAGAAAATTTTCAAACACTTCAAATTTTTGTTTGAGAAAATATATCCAAGTGTACCTAGAGAAATCATTAATGAAAGTGAGGATGTACTTGGCCCTTGTGAAAGATGGTTTGGGAAAGGGTCCCCATACATCACTGTGGACTAACTCTAAAGGTTGTGAAGCCCTCCAAGCTTTACCTTTGTCAAATTTTGCTTCGGGATGCTTCCCAAGGGAGCACCCCTTGAAAAGTCCTTTTGAGAATTAGACACAAGGCAAGCCAATGACCATGTCATGTTTGCAAAGTTTCTCAAGGTAGCAGTAGTTAAGGTGGCCAAACCACTCATGCCATAATTTGTTAACTCCACTTGAATGAGTCAGAAATGTTGTTGGAGAAGAATCAAGTGCAAAATTTGAGGTGTATAACCTTGATTGGTGATATGCCCTACCCATTGCCACTGTAGTATCACTATGCAACTCCCTGATATCCACTGAATTTGGTGAAAACTCAACTCTCATGCCCAAACCAATGTGAGTGATTATGTACACTGATAGGAGATTGGTTGAAAGAGAAGGAAAAATTAGAACATTATTGAATGTTCCTCCTTCCATTTCAACTGACCCTCTCCCTATAATGGAAACTGATGTGTCATCACCCAAACTAATTGAAGTCATGCTACAAGGCTCCAAAGATGAAAACTCAACTAGGGAAGAGACCATGTGGTGAGAAGCACCCGAGTCAATGACCCATGAAGATGTAGAATTTATTGTAGCTACAAGGGCCTTTCCCTTTTCTTTCTCCTTACCCTTGCCTTTTGCCTTAGTAGAATCTTGGGTAGATGAATTCTACTTGATGGACTCAAGAACACCTATGTTGTGCTTCTATAGAAGATGAGTTAGGTGATCTATTTGTTTCTTCATGCATTTGTGTTCATCATGCCCTATATTTTTACAATAGGCACACTTAACCTTCTCCTTCTTAGGTTTATCATTGGAAGAGGAAGACTCAGTGTTGTTTTTGGCAGGATTGTTGTTTTCTTTCTTCTTCTCCTAGTCCTTGTTCTTTTTCTTCTTCTCCTATGTTGAAGTCTTATCCTTACCATTTTTAGCTATCAAATCTTGGGGTTGAGTAGACTTCATTTTGCCCATTTGAATTATCTTATCTTGCTCCCTAGTCAAGTTGGTAATGAATGAATCCAAAGAAGGCATTTTCTATGTAGTGCCAAGGGCACTTTTTGTGGCATGGAAAGTAGAGACAAAGACTGAATAGCTTGGACATAACTTTGTGAGAATAGAAAAGATGAGTTGATCATCTTTCTTCTCTATCTTGAATTCTTTTATTTTCAATCTAACAGCCTTAAACTTAGTGAAGAAGTCATGTAGGGTGTCAAAGTGGCTAGGACTTAGATTTATGAGTTCATTTTCGAGCTCATGACCTCTCATCTCATCAAGCTTCCCAAATAAGAGTTCTAAGGTGTCCTATATGTCTTTGGAAGTCTTGAAGGTTTCTAAATGGAATATAAGTTTTGGAGACATGAAAAAGCTCAGTAATCCATAGGCTTCATCACTATGGTTGTACCACTTGACCTTTTCAGCATCAGTGTTAGGTTCTACTTCAATACCCATGGTGATCCTAAACAACCCTTTGCTTCTAAGAATGATTGACATTTTAACCTTCCATTCACTATAGTTAAAGGGTGTTAGGGGTTTAATTTGAAAATAATCCATTTTAATCTGAATTTAGGTGAAGTTGTGTTGATTTCAAGTTGTGAAATTATGCAGAAAGGAGAATGAAAGCAAAAATTTGCAAGTTGTGAAAAGCAATCACACCCCCCAAAAATGTTGAGACCCCCCCCCCAAATATGTAATTTCATGCTCAAAAGACGTCGGGCTCAGCTGATAATGCGTCTTAGAGCAATTAGTGTAAGACTTTAAGCAAATAGGATGTTGGACTCAGCCGAAAATGCATCTCGGGAGACCCAAATTTTAGGCACTTTATAAACTAGTGCATTTTTAACAAATAAAAATTCTAAACTATGGATAATTGAATTACAAACACTTTTTCAAAAAATGGCACCCAAATCTGAGCTACCGTTTGCAAGATATTAAAGGTTCAATTTTCCCGTAAACTAGTGTTTTTGTAAAAAAAGTACTAAAACATTTTAAAAATGCCTGTTTTGAGAGAGAAAGTGGCCTTCCAACCACTCATTAGACTTGGCATGGAGTGAGGAATCCAAAAAAAGATATTTTTTGAAAGCAAGTTTAACTGATTGTCTCGGTATGCGTGAAAGCAAGTTTACCTTCCTCTTTTAGTAAAAAATACTAGTAAGGCAAAAGAATGAATTTCCAGCTAGTTTTTTTTTTACTTTTTTTTAATAAGAGGAAAGAAAGGTGGATAGTTGTTGTTGTGATGTCTTAGGCCTTGATAGGCACTGCCAAGAAGATGAGATCAGGGCTTCTACCAATGAGCATGCACCCTTCCAACACTTCCAACGCAATACAAATTTTAACACTTCCAACACAGACTTTAACACTTCCAACACAGACTTTAACACTTCCAACATAGACTTTAACACAGAAGAGACAAATCAAATGCAGGAAAAAGATGCCAAGTGTAGGAAAAGGATGCCAAGTGTAGGAAAGGGTGCCATTTTAAAAAAATAGCAAGTGAAAAATTCTCTCACCAAAATAAGGCGCAATTCTGATTTTGCTGGGCAAAAAAAATATTGAATCTATAGACCTAATAGATCTCAATGCATAGCAGGGAAGAGACAAAGTTAATGGAGGAAAAAAAGATGCCAAGCTGTTGGAAATGGATGCCAAGCTGCTGATATTTCCACAAATTACCTTGATGTAGCCACAACAGATCTATACAAGATGTCATGGAAAATTTTAACTCAGAAGTAAATTTTTTTTAGCAAGTTACCATATGGATTTGCATGAGTTTTCAAGAAACTCTACCAAAACTCTCAAATGCAACAGAGTTAAACAAATAAAACTACTAAGAAAGCAAAGTAAGAATTTTAGAATAAACTAATAGCATAACCAGACACACGATTACCGGGGTGGCTCTGATACCATATTAGAGTTGTTGCCAGAATCTGTATAATGTGAATGCAATGGAGACGTGATCACATGAGATGAAGCAAGTGCACACCACATAGATGCTAAAGCAATATGAAATTATACAAGAAGATAAATTGCACAAGACAAAATAGGAGAAAACCAATATCTGATTAACATGAGATGGCCAAAGTGAGGAATACATATAGGAGAGCACGTAAGTAAATCCTCCACAAAAGGTGGTCAAGGCACCCCAAGAATAGACTGTAACTCCTCCATGAAAGGTGGTGACAAGGTGCTAAGAATAGAGAAGTAACTCCCATCAAGGGAGTTACTTATGACATTCTTATGACACCTATGACACATCTATGACACACATCTCCACATAAGCTATCCTATCCCACAAATGTAGGAAAACTCCATGTATGCACAAATATATAATTTCCCTAATTAAATAATAGGGAAAAATAAAACCCTACACTAATAAAACCTATATCTGATTATGATTTTGTTAATAGCCCTTGAATCAGTACACATTTTCCACTCACCTCCCTTCTTGGGTGCCAACATTGTAGGAATAACACATGGGTTAAGACTTTCTCATATTAGCCACTTGTTTAAAATCTCTTGTTCTTGACTTTCGATCTCTACATTTTCCTTCATTGTCATCTTGTATGTTGATTTATTGGGCAAACTTGTTGTAGGAACAAATTCAATGTGATGTCTGATGTTTATTATAGGTGGAAATGTGTTAGGTAACTCATCCACTACAATATATGCATATTTTTTCAACATTTCTTAAATATCTTGAGGTAAGTCATCCACTTTGGTAGTTATAATAATTATCCTAGGCTTGACCACTAATAATGGACTAGTTATTTTTCCTTCATTACATGTAGAAACTTTTTTTCATTTACTATCATAACACTAGATCTAATTTGTTGTCCACTACCCTCTTCTTTCATAGGTAGTAAGGTATGATTCACTCCATCCTTCTTCAAGGTGTATAAATTTTGTCTACCATCATGGTTTGTATTTTTTAGGAATTTAGATTTTACATTATGTAATTTTGAGTATTTATATGTTGATATTTACTAAAAGGTAAATATAATTAGTTAGTTTTTTAATTGGAATATTGTTATATAAAAATATTACGATAATTGATTTGTTGTATGTATTGTTTGTAACAACAATATAATACCCATGAGCTATTATAAGATACTTGGGGGTTTTATAAGTGAGATATTTTTGGGATATTAGAATCCCTAATAATGGGGATTGGTTCCCTATATATTTGTAATGTGTCTTGAATGATAATTAATCAAAGTGTGTAGAATTATTTAGATAGTATGAAATAACATAGAGCATATTATTATGTGTTTTTAAATTTCTTTGTGTGTTTGGATATTTAAATTTACAACAATTGTATCAAAGTAGGTGGTTCTATCTGTGATATAGAGGAAACTATATGCTTCTTTGAGACCTATAAGTCTAGCTTTGTTGAGAATATTAAGGCTTGGCACTTTATTGTGTGTGATTCAACAAATGTATATCTCTATGCAAATTGCATGGCATTCTGATATGTTAACTCCATCTATATTACCCATGAATTGGCTATGTGCTCATTTATCAATGTGTTTTTTTTATCAGTTTATTATATCAAAGGAGGAGATCATTGTATTGGAGCATCAATTATGGATTATAACTTTTTTTATCCATCAAATCATTGTATTTTAGTTTTCTCCAGCTTTATGAGCTCGGTCTTGTGGAGACAAATTGTACCAATTTTCACTAGGAATATAGATGTTAGGATAGTAATGTATAAGCATGGATATCAAACATTTCTCTAACATTATAGATCTATACATAGCTCAAAAATAATAGAATGGATTTCAATAGTGA
Source organism: Torreya grandis (assembly GCA_037957365.1). Taxonomy (NCBI): domain Eukaryota; kingdom Viridiplantae; phylum Streptophyta; class Pinopsida; order Cupressales; family Taxaceae; genus Torreya; species Torreya grandis. The sequence continues at coordinate 2,397,222 of JARHVA010002640.1, read as the reverse complement.
TATCAGAGTATCTAGCATCCATTATCCTCTACCAGCCATGATCTCACCATGCATCAACTCAGCGTCCACATCAAGACAATCAACATCCACACTACTGTCCCTTACATGTATCTCATGCACCTTAAAAATATATTGTAAGTTCATATACAACTACACTACTTTGAAAATAATGTAAATAAGTATGTTGTTTTATTGTTAAGTTTGGTGTTTTATTTGTTTAAATTTAAGTTGTTTTTTTAGGTGGTCATAAAGTTATTGTAATAGTGAGTTGATCTTTAATTAATCTTTAGTTTGTGTCAAATTTAATTGGGTGTCATTTGGTTTACGTATAGGTATTATTTTTTGTCAATGGTCTTTAAGTCATTTAGTATTATAAGTTATTGTATGTCATATAAAATATGATCAAAGTCAAATCAATGTTTGTATTTATAAAATGTAAATGAGTTTAATTTTATAAAATAGGTTCATGGGTCCATTTGTTTTTCTATGTATTTAGTTATTTTTGGTAAAAATTTTCAAATATCCAAAGAGTCCAATTTTTTAAAGGTCATCTAGAGTGACTATCAAAATATAAAAATGTCATATATTCAAAATGTCCATAAAAGTCATTATCATCATAGTGAGTCAAATGTCAGTAGTTAATAGAGTTAAGTCAAAGTTGTTTAGGCTTAGATTCATGGACACATTCTCTCTTGTACGTGACATACACATTATGGGCAGAGGGGGGCGGGGCGGATTTCCCTCAAAAAATTCATGCACATGAGCTACATCAACATACCAGCTAAGTAAAAAGCTTCATAAACTAGAGGATGGAGGATACATAGAGGTTGGAGGTCTTTCAATGACCTCTCATCAATCACCAATGATAGGGCTGCATCAGTGATGTGGTGACATTTTATGTGGTGTATTTTTTCATTTCCACTATGTGTTTTCAAAATAAGAACAAAATAATAATGCCTGTTCATGTAATGTAATATGTGTGAAATTCCAAACATGATTCCTTGAGGTGAAAACATTGTGAAATAATACAAAGTACCGATGTAAGTCAGTTCATGGATCTTGAAAGGGTTTGTGGTAGAGATCCAAAAAACTATAAGAGGTGAAAAATGTTTTGTAAATATTTATGAGAGTAGCTACTGTAGAGATCCTATGACTGCCTTACTTCTTTATGGAGATGACCTTCAATGACACATCTATTATAGTCATATAAATTAAATGTGGGATGCATTCCTTTGCATAATAGTGTTCATGTACAACAAGATTGTGTCAGTAGTATGCAGTGGCATATAGTTCTATTCATGATAATTACTGGAGGTAGATGGTGTTCCTATTCATGTCAAGGTTTGTGGTAAACCTATAAAACCATAGGATGAGTGAGGCTCTATTTTTATCAAGGTCATCATCCAAATAGGGCATGCTACAATGGGTGAGCATATTGTAGATAAGAGTGTGGATGTTTTTAAACCATGTGAAAACTATAGGGGGAATGTTAAGAATTTAACTTTTACATTATGTAAGTTTGAGTATTTATAGGTTGGTATTTACCGAGAGGTAAATATAATTAGTTAGTTTTTTAATCAAAATATTATTATATAAGAATATTATGATAATTGGTTTGTTGTACATATTATTGGTAACAAAAATATAATACATATGAGCTATCATAGGTGATTTTAAGGTGTTATAGGTGAGATATTTGTGGGATATTAAAATCCCCAATAATAGGGATTAGTGCCCTATATATTTTTAATATGTCTCGAATGATAATTAATCAGAGTGTGTAGAATTATTTAGATACTATGAAATAATATAGAGCAAATTATTATGTGTTTTTAAATTTCTCTATGTGTTCATCTCTTTGAATTTACAACAATATTCCTATCATACTTACATGGCCTACTAAGGATCAAATGACATACGTCCATGGGAATTACATCACAAAGGACCTTGTTCTTATACCTCCCAATCTGAAAGTCAACCCAACACTATTCATTTACCAAGACTTGTTTCCCCTTGTTCAAACCATGATACTTTTTATAGAGTGAGGTGAGATAACCTTTTTAATCCTAGTTTATCCACCATTTTAGTTAAAACCAAATTATCCATGCTGCCTAAATCTATGACAATTTTACAACACTTACCTTGACACTTGTAATAAATATTGAAAAGCATTTTCCTTTATGGTTGTTCTTTCTCTATAAGATTCTTGATCATAATTCTCCTCATGAACAAAGAATCTCCTTCTTTTAGTTCCTCTAAATGTGATGGAGAAGCCACACTTTCTTCATGTACTAGTTACAATACTTGATTTTTGCCTTCAGTTTTATGGCTACTAGTTAGATTGCCTTCAAGGCATTCTCATAATCTATGTCTTAAAAATTTGTTGCATTTAAAACATTTTCCTATGAACCCACCTGACCCTCTACCTCTTTGACTATAGCCTCCTCTACAATAAGGCCTTCTTCCTCTATAGCCGCCTCTTTGACTAGGTGTTTGTTCTTGGGATGCATTGTCTTCTAAATGAGTTCTTTGGGAAAGGTGTCTACCTCCTTGTTAACCTCTACCCCTCTTATGTTTGTCCCTTCCTATACCTTATTTATGTGTCTCCTATTCAATTTATCTTCAACCTTGAGTGAAAATTGATAATACTCTTGTAGTGTTCTTGGTCAAACAAGTGTTAATTCATCCTATAGATTATACTTTAGGCCATTTGAATACCTTTAAATATTTTATTTATCTTCTTTAATGTGTTCTAACCTGATAGTAATCTTATAAAACTCTTTTGTGTATTATTTTATAGACATTTATTTTTGCTTCAAGTTTTACAACTTTCTAAAAAGGTTTATCTCATAGTCACCTAGTAAGAATTTGCCCTTAATCCTAATAAACATCTTGTTCCAAGAAATTATCTTATTCTTTCCTTTTCTCTCATCTTGAGATAACTTTCACCATAATTAATCATTCCCTTTAAATATTTTTATTGCAAACTTAACCTTCTTCTCATTAGGTACCTCCTCATACTCAAAGTACTTGTCTAGTTCATTCTCCCAATCCATGAGTTCTTATCCATAAAGACTACATACATATGTGGTAAATTCAACCTTTGGTTTATATCTCTAAACCATGATTACCTTTAGGAGTTTCTCTATACCTTGTTCTTCAAGTCCTTCAATTGTTTCTTCTCCTTCTTCTTCCTCATGAGCTTGTAGCTCATCTTCTTTGTCACTCAAGTCCCCTATTAGGACTCCTCTCCTTTGATTTTGTTCTACTTAAGTCAACCTAGCATCCAAGATGACTCTAAGGTTCCTTAAATTTATAAATATATCATCTTGATTCCTTTGATTCCTTTTACCTCCTTTGTTTCTCCTAGGTGGTAACTTTTTACAGTTATCTTGTCCAACCAAGAAAAGACTAATTATCTATTTTTATCAAATAATCCCAATGTAAATTTCTCTCTCACTAGGTGTATCATACTCTAATACCACTTTGATGTAGAGGAATCCAACAAATTTTTCACAAATGGATAGCCAATTCTCCTTCACACGCTTACTAGGCCTCGTACCCCTTTTTCAAAGTAAATTCCACTTAGCATTAATAGTAATACCTTTAAAATTTAAATGATATAAAATATAGATACCCTCTAAGGTCATACACAACTTCCTAAATTTTCAAGTGATCATGACTCCTGTAGATTGCTTTTCTCTCACTACCTTGCCCCTAATTATGCTTAATTATGTCTATGACTGACCTATAGTTCAAAATAGTATGGTCCCTTGGGATTTTAACCTTAAAACCTTATGAATCAGTTATAATTTGTTAATAAAATTAAAATTACAAAAAATAGGATTTTTTTATAGTTGAGTCTCTCAAAATGAGCAAAATTTTGGGGTTTCTAGGCCTACTGTGTAACCTGAGAGGTAACAAAATGGTTTAAATTAAATTTATGAGTGTTTCAAAAGACCAAAACAAATTTATAGGACCTATACCTAATTATGTAACCCTCTCAAACAATTTTTTGACTTGATTAATCCCTCAAGACTTGCTGTAAAGGAAAACTCAGACTGCCTAGGCTCTTTCTAGACTAATTATGTGTATATGAAAGAACATAAATTTAATAGAGTTATCAATAACATAGATTTTTTTCATATGAACATACCTAGTAATAATAAAGATAAGTCATCATGTAAAATCCATCAATACATCCTTGTTCCTTAACAATAGAACTCTACAAAGATTTCAAGTGTGACTTGCAATAGGAATCTCAATATAGAACTATTGAGAAATCAACTTGTACACCATTCATAAATTTCCATTCAATCCTTAAACATTGAACAATACAATATTATCAAGGAGAATTAAACATTATATGAAAAATTATTTTCACTCTGTATTAACTCTTGTCCTATTAATGTCATTCCATACACTATATTTTCAAAATCTTATAAAATTGGGTTCATGCACTATATAGAAGGGTTAACTATCAACATCAATCTTAGAGCACTTTTTCATTATTCCTTTATCTTCATCTATCTTGAATTCATCATTATAATCTAAGATCTAACATTTTATACTACTTAAAAAGTACCATAACTGTTAACCAATTTTTGACTCTAAGAGCTATGTAAGCCTTAAGAACCAACAAAGCCAAACCAAAATGCACATAACAAGTGCTAAAATAAACCAAAAACTAAATATTTCCATACTAAGTATATTGATACCCAAATAGGTCATAAGTTCCATTAGAATTTTAATTCACTAACCTAATAGTTAGTTTTCAAATTCAAATTTAAATTTAGAGATTTTGGTGAGAAACCCTTAAAGAGGGTCCTAGACACCAAACTACTGAACAAAAAGCAATAAAATAGCATTCAAATGACAACTCCAATATAACTAATCATGGTGACAACCAAAATGAATAAAATTTAGAGTCTTCTAGGCCTAGGAGGATGCCCCTACATCAGTCTCCCAACTCCTAAATGTCAACAACTTATAAATAGAGCTTATAATTAAATATTCTAAATGAATTAATTATTTACCTAGTTTATAAAATTCTAACAATATAAGCTTCCTTAGTTGGGAAAATATATGGGCCTTATGTGTATCATGGTTAGCTAATGATTGGCTTACTATAATCATGCCTTACTTTTTAATATGTTATTATAATGCCTAACAATTACTTTTATTATTTCCATACATTCAGTAATAAGCACAATAGTATATGGATTTATTTTCATGAGTTTTGGAGACAAATTGATTAACTTGTTTCAAATCATATCTCTTAAAACTTAACTTGGATTCTTATTAACCTTGTGAAAAAAAAAAACCATTGATTTTAGATGTATTCCATTTTTGAAGCCATACTTGAGATGAAATATTTTGAGGCATAAAGTTATTTGATTGAGAGGCAAAGGTTTAATTAATACTATCATGCTTAAGATTATAGATATGTGCAATATTATCCTCAAATGATGTAAAACTTAAACATAAATATTTAATTTGATTTTTTGTGTGACCTAGTAATGTAACATGTGTTTGTATTATGATTATGTTGAATGAATTAAAAAAATACCTTTGGTCCCTGAAAATTTTTATTAATTAGGAATTTTTAATTATCCATGTTCTTTGTATATCAGTTATACCAATATTTTCTAATTATAATAACTGTAAAAAAAGTATGAGATAAGTAGTCATATTAATCAAAGGATTGAAATTGATATTATGTAGATGATCATATATGTTGTCTTGCATATCATTATCTTCATCATCCCTATTTTAGTAATTTGTGACAATGCCATCTTGATTCTTTGAATTTACTACCAAAGGAAGATCTAGAATTATCTCATTTGGTGTTGTAATAACTTATACTACTTTATGTTATATATGAACATTCATAATTATCTCTTTGTCATTTACTTTACTTTATTCTCCCACTTCATATGTATATATTTTCTCTAATTAGATTAGTTGTGATAGTGTTATATAATAATCCCCAAAATGTGATTGTGATTAACTTTCATTAGTATATTGTGTTATCTTGCAATATCTAAGAAGATCATCTTTAATGAATAATATGTATGAGTAGCCATCATGCACAAATTTTATACATTTTTGTAATTTAGATGGTACTTCTTCCATGAAATGTATCCAAGGTCACCCTAAAAACAATTTCTAATGTATAGGATTACGCATGACTTGAAATATGGTAGACACCATTATGGGTCCTAGTTATATATCCAATGATATTGACCCAAGTATTTTCCATTAAATGTTATCAAATCATTTTATACTCTGATCTTATTTTTTAATGATATCCATATTGACACCCAATTATTTTAAAAATCATATGTTAGATATATTCATCCCTGCACCATTATCTATCAACACATGTTTGATTAGTTTTCTCTAAACTTGGACCTAAATAAATAATGGTATATTTTTTTCTATTGTGTGTCGCATAGGAAATTATTATTTTTAAAAGGTAAAAAAAATTATATATCTTTGAATGTATTCATGATATAAGTGAATCATACAAATTGTGTATTATTTGGGAAATTTTTTTCACACAATGCCTCATATAAAATGTCTTTATAAATAATTAATATCTTTGATAGTTCAAGGATATAAATATTATCATGGGTATACTTTAGTTGATCAATGATGTCATATCTTTGGGATTGATTGGCTTACTTCATCATAGGTGGAAGAGGTTTATGAGGAATGTGTTAACTACCTTCATTTTATTGTACATGGTGGGGCACCTTACCTCACTTAGTAATGACAACATGGATTGTGGAACACAATATATGCCTTGGGTGAATAACGTGGGTAATATGGTAGATGAGAAAATTTGGATGTCTAGGGGGAAGAGGAAAAGAATGAGTCATGTTTAGTGGTGAAAGGAAGTGATTTGGATTGAATATTACAACAATATAAATTGAGGAAGGCTTGAGATTATTCATTATTTATTTTAGATTTATTAATACATAAATATTTGATATATTTATTTACATTAATATGAAATAAATTACATATTTATGGCTAAATACATGTACTTATAACAATCATCATTTGAATTAGAAAGTATACACTATGATTATCCATTAGAACCATCATATAATGTCTAGAACAAAGAACCAATGACACAAAGAAAAATGTGAAGAATATTAGAATAAAAATAATTTTTATAAAAATTATTAGATAAATTAAACCTATAAATTAATTATAAAATAGGTACACCATTCACCCTCTAGATGGAATTCAATAAAAATAGTAAATTATAAATTTCAAAAAAATTGTATAGTATTTTGGAAAACAAAAATATGTTTTTTATCCACTTAGTATGAATAGAAAAACCTTAGAGATGTTAAAAAATACTAATAAATCAAGGGGTAACCCTAATATAGTAATCCCTAATATGTGAAAAGGCATGAACCCCTAGGGAAAAAGAGGAAAAAATCATATTTGCATACACAAGACAAGAGGAAATTAGAATTCAAGTAAAAAAATAGAATTATTTCAATAAATCTAAAACCATGGAAAGGAGGAAGAAAACCTTAAGGAAAACATAGGGTTTAACAATGTTCAAGAAATATATGAGTTCACCAATACAATTTACCCTAGTTTAGATTAAGTTTAACTCTTAATAAAATATAAAATGTTGTATTAATTCAAATTATGATGTATAACAATTAAGTACAAATCTAAATGTAAAGGCTTGAAATTGATTTATCACTCTAAGTTGTTAAATATGAAAGGTGAAAAAAATACAATATACTTAGTGGTTAACTACTATGTATAGGATTGAGACTATAGGCAAGTGACATGATAGGGGAAAAAATGGATTGCAAGCCATTCTTATCATTATCTAGAGTTCTGGGCTCACTATAATGGTACTATTAGGTTTAGGTAGTTATCATCAATCACTATGTTTTGATTTTAATGGGTATGTTTACATGAATATTATAATTTTGTTCATGTATAATTCAACATGACTTACTTTGTTATGACTATGTGCCAAATCCCAAAATCTGACTATACACACAATACCCAAAAATTTGTCTCATTCACTTGAAACCCTAGGTTCAATTTAAATGATATAATTAGACCTAAAAAAGAAGAATATATTTGGGTTGATTTTACCCCAACCAATCCACATTTAAATTGTTTAGCATTACCTACATATCCAATACTTTGAAGAGGAAATTCAAACCACATGTAGTTCTCCCCGTTAGTTGTATGTGTGCAATTATTAATCCTTGAATGTATATAACATGTCATCTATATTTAACACTTGGAATACAAAAAATTTAGCTTGGATTTGAGGTGCTTAAAACTTGGATGAGAATTTTTTCTTGTGACTGATTGGTAAATTCAGAAGAATAGGGTAGTCCCTTTAAATGTCTAGTAGTGTATATATGTATGTTAGATAAGTGTTAGGTAGTAAATAAGTCTAAAATTATATTTTATTTATATGAGACTCTTTGCATAAATTTTCATGCCACCAACATGATAATAAAATGGTCCAACCCATATAAATTATTTGATTTTGAAATATGATCATTTTTGGGTGAAGGACTAAACCATCAAGCTCATACAGTATTATCAAATGCTATGTTCTAGTTTTAATATTATCATTTAGGAGATAGTAATACTGATATGATGATTTGGATATGTCTAGGTATGATAGTTTAGTAGTTTGACACAAATTATGGGAATTATTATAGGTAATTGATAACAATTTAAAATATTGGATCCATATATAGCAAGTGATTATGGGAAAATGGAAGATTAGAGTCATATATATAGGATTAATGTCTCTTTCTCCCAAGCCATAAGAGAACCATATCACCCACCTCCACACATGTAAGTAGGAAAATTCAATTTTTTATTTCTTAAATAGTCATTCAAATACAAAATTTTCCATGGTTTCACCATTAACCAATGGAGGTTGCTCAAAAGAGCCAAAAAGGTCACTTTTTATAGCATTTATGAGAGAGGCAAGACAAGGGAAGTAAAAAGGTAACTTATACACAAATAAATAGGATAAAATAGGATAAATATGAAGTATAAATATATTTAAAATCAACCATTAAATTTTATGAAGTCTAAGTGTCCATATAAGTCATGAAACTTATGAAAAATGGCATGAAACTCCTTGTATTGGCTCAGAAAACTACCTACATGATTTGGACTTGTTTAAACATCCCAAAAATGACTAGGGATAGGTATAATTATTGGAATTAGAGGTAATTATTTCACACATTCCTCTCCATGTATTTTTTGTATTCCTACTCATCTATAATCTCATGGAATTAAGCCATCACTACCTGTAGTCTAAAAAACTCCTCTTTCAGTCACCACTCACACTTGGCCTCAAAATTGGCTTAATTTTACCATGAAAATATATGGGATAGAGTGTATGATAATTTTTAATAATATTCATGGCCTTATAATAATCATAAACACCTTAAAAAGGCTCACACTTGAAGTTTTTATCCTTCTCACCATTGTGTTCACAATGCCGGTTTTGACTAGTTAAGATGAGAGCTATTGTTTGAACACTTATAATTGTTTTTAAATAATTATATGGACATATGGAGTTATAGTAAGTCCATATATTCCTCCCAAAATTTATTTCATCTTCAGAACACTTTTATAACCTACAAAACACACAAAAAATTCAAAATTACCATGTTTTGTACCTTGTCCATATAATTTCATACAACTCAAAATGGTGGGGAGGATCCTGAGATATTCCTTTAAAATTTAAAATAACTTTCATGTTCAAAATATTTCAACTAGATATCTCTCCAAGATTATTTTTTCCATCAGGTCTCTCTAAGGGTTTAGTAAGAGTTTTAAATAGTTTTTTCCTTAAGATTTGTTCATAAAGCCCTGACATTAGAACTTCCAAAAAATTCCTCAAAAATGATGTTAATAGACCCTAATAACCCCTTAAAACTCCTTTATCTTCCATGAAAATTCTCAGAGGAGATATGAGCACTTGAAATCACCCTATCCATCTTGTTTCTACATTTCTTGCATGCTTGGACTGTCTCTAAGATAAAAGTATCTTTCCTATAAGATTGTTTTCATACAAAATATCATAAATGTCTAAATACATATCCTAAAAATTTTAAAACTAGTTATAACACTCCCCAAGGTCTATAAGTGAAGTTAGACCCCCAATTGGCTATAGGTCACTTCAAGGCCTAATAGGCTTTGCATGCACCCTGCTAGTTTTGTCTATTTGGACTGATTTCTCATGGTTGGATTGGTGTCTCATGATTTTTCATACTTCATTAAATCTTAAAAAACCATCACACAACTTTTCAATCACTCCTTTTCATTTCTTCCTCTCAATCACCAACTAGGCCTAATAAGAACTTGTTTAGTTGGACTATGTGCAAGGGTATTTTGATCATTTTGAGAGGTATACACTTTACCTAGTACTTAATATCAACTATTTACTATTAATACACCTCAATATATGTTTTTTTAGGTTTATCAAGCTTTCCATCAAGTTTTCCACCTTCCTTGGCTTTATTTACTTGTTTTGCCAAACCTTGATGTTTCTTGATTGGCTAACCTCTGAGACAAAATAGTGAGGTATATCCCTCTTACCCAAGGAAAAATGAATAGTAAATGATTTTTACTAGGTAATAATTAAAATTTTTAACAAATGTTTTATCTATATTCATCCAATTAGGCACATAAACAACTCAAAATGCCCAAAAAAGGCCTTTAAAAAGGATTATTTCTTGCATTTTTTCCTTCCACCTAAGAAATATCCTTTAAGGAATAAAACCAATGCTATTAGTTTTTATAAAAATGTTACCCACCTCAAATTAATTTTCAATAATATTTTAATTCACCCAAAAACACTCCTCTCTTTTGTATTCTTCATTCTTACCCATTGAGCAACATGGGTTTCCTAGTGCAACTGTACGGACTGCTACCTTTGGCAAGGAGGAAGAGTGGGTAGTCACCTTGAAGGGGGTATTGGATCTTATGGGAACAAACTAATAACCTTTCATGAAATTTTTTTAAGATAATATCAAACCCTCTTCCACCTCCTAAGCATACTCACCTCTTACCTTCATCATGACTTCAAACTCAGTTGTGGGTGTGTATAGGATCTTAAGAGATTCATATAGGCTTATTTAACATTGTTTATAGATTATGAAGCTCATCATGATATTAATGGAGGTGTTCACCATATTTTTTCATCATTACAAGACCTCTTATATTCTTTACAAGAACCTTTAACTCATAAGACTAAGTTCTTCCCTCTTGATTGTAAAACCATGCCTTAATGGCTCATGTAGGTGAGCATTTGCTTATTTGAACCTTTTCGCTAATGTTTGGAGGCCTTATTTGAATCCCTTGAGGTCACAAATTATATTTTTGTACTTTAAATCAACTTAAAATTCATAAAATACCACTTAGACACCACCTGCTAGCCCATTGTCTATCTTCCTAGTTGTAGGTGCATATTTTCCCTAAGAAGGGACATCTATAGGTGTCCATGAAACTTGAAACACCATTCTCCAACATCATGCTAATGGTCCTCATTCTTATTATCACACTATTCAACCAATATAATCATCATATCCATGAGGGAATGCTTTTTTTTAAACCTTAGGATATCAAAAGTCACTCAAACCTCCAAACCAATAGATGTTAATGCAAAGTTTTAGTGTTTTTTAAGGAAACTTTGAGGCCTTAAATTTCTATCTTACACTAACTTTCTGGCCTTTAGCTTTGGCATAGTTCCTTTCCATGATAGATGTTACCAAATTTATCTATATATATGCTTTATAAATATTTGTAAAAATGTTATAGGATACCTATAAAATACCCTTGTCCCTTTGTTTTCACTTTTTGGGGAAACCTTCCCAGAATTCAGTCTCTTCTTACTATAAGGTAATATTCAACTTTGCCAAGCCATATAGCACTTTAAAATTTAAATATTATGATCCTTTCAACATGTTATGTGTTTAGTATGAGTTTCACCACTTGTCTAACATTTTAAAATGGCTCTTTAACCCCCTACTAATCCACATACAGGTGTAGATTTTTAGTGTATATAGGCAGTGGGTAAAATATGGACAATATGCATTTCTTAGACCTCTTATGAGTTATATATCCATCTCAAAACCTCAAATTAATTATTCATGTTTCAAAATTATTTCAACTATCATTAAGATATTCACCCCAATATGACATCATCATGATAGCCTGTATGTGCACCTTGAATGGTATGGAGGTAGTATGTGAAATGTATGAATAGTGATATCATGACCTTGACCTTATAACCAACTCCATGATCTTCCAAAGAGCTCAAATGATAAATGATGATATAAAAGGATTGAATCAAGCTTTACACCGTGTTTCAACATTGTAAAACCTCTATGAGAGCACCTGTAGATGCACACTCTAATGGGAGACTGTGTGTATATTGTATTTAACTATCACAACTCATTTTTACAATATTTAAAGGATATAGCCTAATTTTTCCTACTTATAAACACATATTAACTTCTTGAGACCTCAAATATAGCTCCATAAACACACTAAACATGTTATACACATGTGATCAACATGACTACAAGTGAGATTGGGTAAAGGGTTGGTTGTGAGGTGTTCATGACTACATATTTGATCCAATCATGATGTTATGAGATTAAAAATTAAAGGAGGATGATCAATATGGAATTTATACATGGGAAACATCACATCACATTCCTTTGATACCTCTTCTAAGAACCAAACATTATGCAAACAACGAAAATTGACTGAGACTACACATGGTGGCACCTTCCTATAACATGAGATAATTTTATCATCAAAACACCATAAAATAGGAAATTAAACATGGAAATCATTTTATAAGGTATACAACATCCTCTGGAGTCAACATCACCAGTTAGTTTGTATAGACTTGCCCAAAATGAAGTAAAACCTATAGGGTGCATGAAATAGTAGTAGAAAAGCACAATCAACTTCATGAGGATGGTTCATAAAGTACATTCCACCATTATTTAAAATATTATTATGTAAATTAAGTTATCTAAGTGTACTACCATATCCCAAAATAATTTGATCTGAAATTTATTTATTTGTTCATATTAAGCACAAACTTGATGGTCACTTCTATATATCTAAAAAGGTAAAGAAGGAACATAATGGTTTTAGCTTAAAAATGGCACTTCCAAAGCATTTCAATCATTTATATTAGTGTTTTAAATATTATTAGATGTTCCATCACCTTCTCCTATGTTTCACCTTCATCCATGGGTCGTACAAGTGCCAAACTTCCCCTTTTCAGTTGTTTACCTGATCTTTAGTTAGATATACTACAAGATTTTGATTGAACTAACATTCTTGACAAGAAAACTGACCTCTTAGACATTTTAAAGGAAAAAATGACACCTGAACACCTTTGGAACCATGCCACTTGCATTTATGACCCCTAAAAGCCCACTAAATGACCCAAAATGATAAATAAACTTGTTAAACCATGACTAAGGCTAAAAATACATTAGATAACATCAAATGAACTATAATATAGCCTATGAAAAAGTAATTGACCCATAAAAATATAAAAAACCAAGTTTTTTACCTATAGCGGTCCAAATTTGAGCTAAAATTCAAATTTGGTCAATAATTACAAAAAAGTAAAATTATCCCAGAAATAAAAATTAGGACCTAAGCATGACATGTTTGCTAGTTTCCATTATTTCATTTATATTATTTATCACAAGTTTGGTATATTACATATAATTTTTAGTATGCACAGGCATTTCATGATATATGGGAGTGAGATGTAAGATATATAAGATACACATGATATATGGATGCATAGATGCAGAGGATTATTATACCCAGGGGCCATGTCAATGTTGGGGGTAGCTCATTCCATGTGTTATATTTATATAGGTTATATCATTATATGAGCTTTCAATTTATCATTTTTAGATACATTTATTGCTTATGCATGTCTTTCTCTCACTTATATTATTTATTGTGATACATTTCATGGATATGTTTCATTACTATGTTGTGGCATTGATATATATTGATAGAGTAGACTAGTTTTACTTGATTTATGCTTCATTGATGCTATTTAATTTTCAATAGGATAATAATTTATTGTGTTTTTTTACATGTTTCTTAGTACATATCATTGTGTGATTGAATGTATCATTGTATTCTTCTTTCTTTAGCCCTTGGCCTTCTTTCATGATTGTTGGTTAATTGAGTTTCAATACATGACTTTTTTTGGGATCCTTACTTTATTTTAAACTTATTATTCATTGAGATTTTCATTTTATGACTTATTTTTGTGTGTCCCTTGGGTTTGTGTTACATTGATTGCTATTGAGTGTGTTTTTATTATGTGCATCATGGCCATGACAATGTGTGCTTATGAGATGATAAATATAAGGCTGTCATATGAACTTGTTGAGTTTGATAAGTTTGTTGAGTTTGTGGTGTTTTTATAGATTTCATTCACCTCTTATTTTTTTGGGGTGTCATGGTTCACATCATGCACCTTCCTACATAATTCATTATTTAGTAATTATATCGGTGAAGGTGACTATTGCATGCCTAATTGTTGTATCTATGTTTACATGAAATGTTCGTGTCTTACACTACATGTTTCATATATGTTATGAATATTTATTCACTACTATGATGACATATTTTTCACATGATATAATATGTTTCTACGTGATTACATATTTTTTAAAAATATGATGCAATTAACTCTTTTCTTATGAGATGATAAGTCATAGGCTATGTCTCTCACCTCAAAAGGGGGCATATTAGTGGTCTTGTCATAGATATTTAAGTACCCATGAGCCAAAAAATAGATTTTGGCATAGAGTACATGATTCAAAGAGTTCATAGTTGTTCATATTATCATTTTGATTCATGTTTTGGCACAGATTAAAGGATTTAGAGAGTTTATAGTGGTTCAGATTATGAGTTTGATTCATATTTTTCCACAAGTTACATAATTAAAATATTTCAAGTGGTTCGTATTCTTAGTTTGGTTTAGATATGGAACAAATATTTTTATATTCAAACACATTTATAGGAACAAAATTTTTAACTTTTTAGATATTTACAAATTTAGATAGATTTTCTGGGCATATACACATATTTTATGGGAACATAAGCTATAGGTTTTTATATTTAGGATAAATAATATATAGATACATGCAATTATATATAATGTTGGAACTGATTGAATCAAATTTTTGGGCATGGACATTTTTCATGCATATAAACACTATTACATTTTTATTTTTGGCTTCGATGGTACCTTGATGTGAGCACTTTGAATCTATAAGTTCATCTGTAGCGGTTGAATCAATTAAATGAGTAATTTGATTAAGGTTCAGTGACACTCAATGACCTAGGCATTACTTTATCATCTAAATAGGTATCTCTCACATTTCATATTGGGGTTCAAGATCAGTTACATGAGTAGTGTGGTTGAGATTCAGTGATGCTCAAAAACCTAGGCACTACTCTTTCAATGAGGGTTTGGGAATTTATCTTTCCAAACCTTGGCCTTGCCCTTGTCCATAAATTTGGTGCATTATCACCCCAATAAGTAATCATCATATCTAATGGCATGGCACAGGGAAAGGTGGTTCACCTAGTAATAACTATATTATTTCCTTGTTCTTTAAGTTTCATTTTCATTTTAGATTTTAGATTTCATACATAGAAATTTATTGCTACATATTCATTTCACATTGGGTTGTGTAATTTCCACATTTGGATCCTCCTCCCACAGACAAATTCTATTGTAACACTCATGTACATCTCTAAATCTTTTTACTTTAGCATTATATATCATTTTAATAGTATAATAAAAATGGGAATTTCTAAGCACTAAAATATGTATTATATAGTTTAAAATGTTAGTTTTTATCTAATGTCACTTTACATGACTTGTACATACACATATAGCTCTTATTTTACCTTATATCACATCCACATGCTTTCTATGGGTCTAACCTTCCTAATTTGCTTTTAGTCACCTTCAATAACTCTATAGTTTGTGTCTAATTTGTTCAAAATTATATTCAAACTATCTTCATAAAATCAAATCAATATTCCTACCTTTTGGACAAATCTATCAGACTCAAACTATTCTAGAATTCTAGACTCATCCAAACTTGATAAACTCCTCCTACACCAAGCAACAGTTACTTTCAAATTAAAATACTTATTATGGGTCAGCCCATAGATATTACATGGTGGTGGCATAATAAATTACCCAAATACTACCATATAAATATACACTAGGTCTAAGCCTATTCCCATCTAGCATTTTTCAAGCAAACCTACTATATACATATACACATTCAAAGGGACTGGCCTATTCTTTCCAATTATTTCCATCCATCATAAGGAGTAGGTCCTAGTCAAATTTGAAATACTTAAAATCTAAGCCAAAGTTTTTATTTTCCAAGTATCAAAAGCTTAATCATAGGTTTCTTTCATTAAACAAAAACTACTTCACACATACACCTAACTAGGAAAACTACATGATTTTTAACTTCCCTCTTTGGAGTATTGCATATGTAGGTAGCACTCAGCCATTCATTTAGGAATGTTTGGGTTCATCTCAACCCACATTCTTCTCCATTTTTTGACCTAAAATATAGTTTTACAAGTGGACCTATGGTTTCAAATAGAAGGAGATAAGTTTATGGAATTGCATGCATAATTAACCCTTGAGATCGCACACGAAGATAGTTTACAAGTAGGTGCAATGGTCGATATGGAAATAGAGAATAAAAATTCATTCAAATGAATCCATCAAGTTTCAGATGCTAACATCAGTTGGTATTGTCCAAAATTTGATGATTCTACTTAAGTGCATCCTAAGACATAGTTCTTGATCCAAGTAACTCTTGATCAATTTTCCCACCATTTTTTTTTGCCTTTAACCAGTCTGAGACCTAAAAATTATAGGAAAATATTAATTGTTTTATTTCTTTAAGATTTTTCTATTTATATAAAGTACAATCAGTGAAATAAGATTCAATCTTTTACATTCATATTTCAGTTTATTGTTATACTACATGTAATTTGAATTAGTTATAAGTTATATATTATAAGATCAAATAAATAAAAAAATAAGGTAAAACAAACACAACTAAAGTTAAATTTGAAGATAGCTTGATATATTTTTCATGGTAATCTCACCTTTGATAATGTTACCTTGATTTGGAATTAGAATGATGAATTATTCTTTCTATGTTTGAAAAATATACAATAATTAGTATTGCATCCCACATCACTAATATTTTTTTCCTTTACTAATTGTTACTTTTTCCATAGGAATGAAGCTAAATTGTATTCAAGAGAATACCATCCCAAAAGTAACCATAACATTTTATCACTTAAATTAGTTGTCTTTAAATATTTGTTTCACCTACCAGAATGAGCCTTCCATTTCATTCCTGATCAACGGTCCAAATTTTAATTTTGAGGATGAATACAATCAAGTTCCCATACTATCAACATGTGGTGTGGGGTGATTTTCATGCACCACAAGGCTAAAATTTAGTTGATGGGGATGCATTGGCCCTCCAATGATTACGTGGAAGCTACAGAATGTTGAGTAGTCAATACACATAGGTATATTTTTCTATATTGGAAATTTTGTTCTATTGATATTTATCTATTACATTCAGTTCCATTAATTTTATTTTTTGTTGGATTTTAATGTAAGAATGTAGAGGTTTTTTTATTTTTTATTGACCTAAACTAATGTTACCATTAACATATTGAAAAATATAATCCATATATGAGTTGGTCATCTGTGAGAGCAAATTCGAAAATTCATTTTGATAGCTCGATGCACGTAGGGTAGATATCAGACATGCAGTCATTGTGAGGTGAGTTAAGCTCAAATCATTATTTTCATATGAATATGGAAAGCATATTTTGTTTATCTCAGTTTTTTTTCTAACACTAATGCCAATTTTTTTGGTTTTTTTAATCAATACATTTCTTCATCTCATAAAATTTTGTATGTCTATAGGGTTGTGATTTTATTTTTGTCAAAGCCATATTTTTTTACTAGAAGGAAGTCAGAGTTAGCATTATAACAAGGTAATATTTTTCCTCTAAATAACATAGGATAGAAGCATTGGCTTCTTGTAAATATATCCTTGTGAATGGTTTATGGTTCTTCTTAGGGTTTATGAGTAAATAGGTTGTGGGTTCAAAACATTGTGTTGTTTTGATAACAAGATGTGCATAGACCATTGATTGGCATGTAGTCATTTTAAGGTAAGTCAAGCCTAAATCAATCTCTCTACATGAATGCGATAAGAATACTTTATTTGTCTTTATTTATTTTGACACTAACGTTGATTTTTTAATCAAGATGTTTCCTCTTTTTATAAAATTTTATTCAGGTTTGTAGGGTCACGATTTTGTTCTTTCCAAATCCCTATTTTTTCATCATAAGGTAAGATATGTATTTTGAATAACAAAAATACTTGGGTGTATTGTTCAAAAATTTGAAATAATTATCTTCTTGTAAACAAAGTTTTGTGAATGATTTGCATCTCATCTTAGGTTTTATGTTAAAATAGGGTGTGGGTTTAAAATGTTGTGTTCTTTTGATATTTTGACACACATAGGCCTTTTTAAATTAATACTTTTCTTATTCTCATAAACTTCTATATATTTTTGCAAGGTCATCATTTTTTTCTTGCCAAATCCCTATTTTGTCATTCCAAGGTAAGATATATTCTTTGAATAACACAAAGAACTAGTTGTGTCTTCATTTTTTTTATAGTACTTAATTTTTTGATGACATGGAAACATTGAATTCTTATAAAGAAAATTTTGTGAGTGATTTATGACTCATATTAGGGTTTGTGTAGAAATAGGTTTTGGGTTTAAAATTTTGTGTTCTTTTGATAACTCAACATAAGTTTTTTTAATTAATACAAATCTTCTTCTCATAAAATTTTGTACAAGTATGCAAGGTCATGGTTTCATTCTTGAAAAATCCTTGTTTTGTCATTAGAAGGAAAGTTTTTTCCTTTGAATAACATAAATAATTGGCTATATCTTCATTTTTTATAGTATTATATCATTTGATGGCATAAAATCACCAAATTATTATAAATAGAGCTTTGTAAAAGGTTTACAACTTATATAGGGGTTTATGCAAAAATATGTTGTGGGTTTAAAATATTATATTTTTTTAATAGCTCAACATGCACATACCATAGATTAAGAATGCAACCATTGTCAAGTGAATGAAGTTGGGATCAATAGGATCGTGCATTGGTGTGCACACAACAAACCCAAATTTTTAAAATGATTTTTTCTTTAAAAGTGTATTTTTTATTTTATTTTTATTTATTTTTTATAGAATTGTTCAATGTCTATTTAATTGATAAATTTTTCACTGGTAGGTTTTTTGTATGTTTTGGTTATTTTAATTACCACCAACAAGTGAGGACCTTAAAATTACTGATTGAAATTTTCATTGTTATTTTTTTTAGTTTTAATAAAATCATTTATGATCAATCTGAAGAAATGTATGGCATTATTTTTCTAACTTGAAATCTGGGCACATGCACTTTTGTTGAAACTGTTAATTGGTGTATGTTGATAGAATTAGTTATAAGACAAAATCTCACTGATACATACCAAGATGGATGGTATACTATGCTAAAACAAGGTTTTATAAATTTGTCTAACAAGGAGATCATGCTTATAAAATTAAATTGTTAAATGTATTGATGAGAAAAGTAATTGATTTGATTTGTTGAATAGGAGAGATTGATTTGATTTCAAATAAAGTTTTTACTACATTATTTATTTATAATTTCAAAGAATTATTTTACACATATATAAAATTTTCAAGAAACTTGAATCTAATATTATATTAAGTGTTTTTTGTATCAATTAAATTGAATAGTTTGTTTATAATATAATATTTGTGTTCATAGAATTTTAATGTAGTGAAGTAATAATTATTTATTTACAATTTAAGCAATTGTTTGATTTTAAAATTTGTCTCTTGTTTATAAAATCAATTATTTAATTGATATATTTGTCTCTTATTTGGCAGATATAGATAATAATTATCATAATTAACTTAATCACTGTTCTATTTTTTAACTCTTGAGAAACCTTTTTTTTTGGTGGCTGAAAGTATGATGGCTTCTATAAATAGTGGTAAATATTATATAAATGATTTTTATGTATTGAATGATTTTATATTTTTTAATTTAATTTATAATATTTTGATTATTCTATTTTTTAAAAATAATAATGAATGACTATTTTTTTAAATGACAATGCGAAAGTTTATTTTTTGAATTACAATTAATTTATGATGGCTAAATCAATGCATGGTGATATATTTTTTTGAGACATAATTATTGTGCAATAGTTTGATTATATACAATGTATTAAAGTTTAAACTAATGGTTATGTCAAACATATATATCTTCCATTAAATATGATTATATATAATACAGTTGTTTTATCGAATAATGTAAATAATTAGCAGGTTAAAAATAATGATTTTACTTGAAATTAAATATATTGATATTCTAATTGATTTACTCACCATAGCTTGAAATGTCATATTTTAATAAACCAACTATTTATGCGAGACCTAACATATTATAAATTTATTGTACTTAGTACTTGCAAATTTGTTGTTATATATCATATAAGAAAACATGAAAACATGTGCAGTGGATAATAAATTAATAGATGGGATAATATTAACAACACCACACTTTACGAGAGAAGAAAAATTTAACATGTCACAATTTGTCATAAATATTTTGCATAGTATTCAACCAAATCCTCCATCATCAAAGATAAAAGTGACGGTGAAATCTCGATTAAATTTTTCAAAAGTGTATGTTATTTATTTGTCAAAATTTAGTATTTTTGGACCTATATTAAAAGGTTTATGCCTTGTTTTTGATAGTGTCCATCATGATATAAAATATGAACCTAGGTATAAACTAGAAAAAATGGGTATTACATTTTTGAATCTTAAGGCAACAAAAGATTGTCCTGATCGTGTACATAAAATTTTGGGAACAAATAAAGAAAGAAAGAAAATAAATAGAAAAAATAAATATTAGTTTTAATTTTTTGGAACATATGTCATAATTTTTATATATAATGTTTTTATATTGTGAAAACTAATGCAACATTGTAAATTGTATATACTTAATGTAGTATGCATAGATGCAAATATGAATCAAAGTAAATATACACTTTCTTGAAATGATAGAATTTTTTTACTCTATCATTTTTTGTTCTCATTGTTAATGATGGACTTCTTGATATTTTGTATTACTCAGTATTATTTTATTTTTAAACATTGATTTTTTTACTCTAAGGTAACATACTCCTTTGAATATTTGTCAATTTCATAAAAGAAAAAATATATTTTTAAAGTTATAATTAAAAACAAATTCTTTTATTTCAATGTTTTTATGGATGAATGTGTGTGTGTGTGTGTGTGTGTGTGTGTGTGTGTGTGTGTGTGTGTGTGTGTGTGTGTGTGTGTGTGTGTGTGTGTGTGTGTGTGTGTGTGTGTGTGTGTGTGTGTGTGTGTGTGTGTATTTGTAGTGTTTGTCTTAAGAGCATTCATATTGGGATGATAAACGTTAATATTGACATGAAGGGTACATATCTAACTAAAAATTATATTTCTTATTTCCTATCTGCTCACTTTTAAGCATAGATATACACCATCATGTTTTGATTTTTGATGGATTGATTTACAAATAGGTCATTTGGTAATAAAAAATTAGTGTTGTTGTTGTATTCGATGATTTTCAAAAGGGATTTCTTGTGTAGATTATCAAAGTTCAATGTGGAACAATCAAAGTTTTCTTCTTTTTTTCACCTTTTATACATAAGTAACATTTTTCCATTTTAATTTTGTTTTCCAAAATAATAATGTACATTATTTTAAAATAAGACTATTATGATATTGGAATTACAAATTTATTACATCCAAACATAAATTTTGGGAACCCAACACATATACCAAACACATATAAGAAACAATTGCAAACAACTTCTTTGGAAAGTGTTGTTTATTAACAAACCAAAACTAGTAAACTAAAATTATTGGGATGCTTGACATGGGTAATAATGCTCCAAATATTATTTCCCCTATCTATGAATTAATTTTTGGTCCAAACAATGGTCAATAAAATGAAGGGTGTTGGTGAAGACTAACCTTTAACAATAAAAAAAATGTTTAAGATTGTTTGGATTTGAGTTTGTTGATCTAGAGATTAAAAAAAATATGTGTGCATATTTTTATGAGGTTGTAGATGAATTTTATAATTGAGTTAAAATTAGGAAAATTTATGGTAAAAAATGGAAGTATTAGAGGAAAAAATAAGATATATAAACATTTTGAACATTCATGTGAAATAATATTACAATTGTCATCAAAAATATTTCATTATGTTGAATATAGTAAAGATATACCAATGTATCAATTCAATTTCAAGCACCTTTATAGTATTCCAAAAATGCCAAACAGAGCTATGATGGATGTTATTAGCATGGTCATGTTAATTTATCCTATCAACAATACATCTAAAGGATGGCTCAGAGGAAAAAGAGAAAACATTTTAAATCATGGATATGTCAGGAAATAACATTGCCATGACATTGTGGGGTGAGAATTTGAATATAATGAATATATAAATAAGTCAACTTATTTTTGACCCAACTATACCTATTCTTGAAATGAAAGTAACCTAAACATCAAAATTTAATGGAGCAGCTATTGGGACTATGTCCAATAGTAATTACTTTATTAACCATGCCATTATAGAGGATAAAAATTTATGTTGTTGGCTAGGCTCTACAAGCTCAAGTGTGCCTTCACCTTCATTGACAAAAAAATATTTTCCACCATCAGGGAACTTGAATATTAAATCAACATTGTTTGAAATAAGTTACATGGAAAATCATAAGAAAGTGGAATGGGATTTTGTGAAATTAATTGTGATAAAAGTTCTTATAAAAAACTTATATTATCTTGTTTTCCCTCTTATGGTGGATGAAAGGTTGTGTAAAAAAAAATATTTAAAATGGTGTTGCTTGGCATTATCTGAAATGTGGTGTGAACATTATTGAGTGTGAGTACATGTATTCTCTTGGGTTGGGAGAAAGTCATTCGACAAGCAAATTAAAGCCACTAATTGCCTTTGATGAAGTAGTAGAGTCAATTATGAGCATTTAAGCAAATAATTTGTAATTTTTACTATTGATCATGTTGTGAGGGAGGAATTCATGTTTACAATATTAATTTAAAAAATGTCATTTTTTATGTGTAAAACCTCTAATAAAAGGTCCATATAAGTTCAAATGATGTCATTTAACTTATTATTTTTTCATTGTTGATTTGATTATATAGATATTTATTTTTAAAACAAGATATTATTTACTACATTATTATGAATGTAATGTTTAGAAATGACTTTTTTTCTTTTTTTTCATATATAGTTCGAATTCTATTATGTCGTAAAAACTATTTTCATGTTTGGATGTCTAAAAATTGTATAGATAATTAACCATATTAATTATAAGTGATGAATATGGAAAAAACAATTGCTCTTTGTTTTATTATGGTTTGAAAATTTATTAAATCTTACTTTTCATTATAATTTGATTTTAACATATTTTTAAAAAATATATTATTAATATTTCACTTATTTTATTATATTTTATTAATGCAACATTCCATTTAATTCTATTTTCAATATTATGTTTAATGATTGTGTTTTCATATAATAATATCTTTATTTGATGTAAATTTTACATATTTTTTGTTGATATAAAAAATTGAATTAAACTTACAAATGTCTAGTCTACAAAGGAAATAAAAAGTGCATGAATATTACATGAAGATTAAATAACATCTTATAGAAAAATAATAGTGTAAATACCAAGCCAAAAAGATATAATAAATAAACAATGAAGTGAAAAAGACATTTTTCAAGTAGCCAATTACATTTTCCTTTTGAAAATGAAGCAATACTTATTGAAAATTAAGTATGTATGTGGTTATTTAGTGAATATTCAACCTATTCCTTACAATTATAAGAATGCCATGTTTAGAGTTTTATAAAAAGAAACCTCAAATAAAAATTATTTTTATTTAAAAATGTTGGATACACATCATCTCAAACATTTTATAGTATTTCAAAGGATAATTATGTTTTTTCTCCATTGCTTGCTAGTACAAAAGAAAAAATCTTTCTTATTGACAATATGTATAATTCAAACACTATAGAGACACATAAGTTATTTCCAAGCCTAAAAAATCAAATATCAAATGGAGTATTCATTTATTGTAGATATTTTTTATAAATAAAAGGTCATCATTTCTCCAAATGGAATAATATGGATCCTGGAGAATAACCTACAATTCTACAACTATTAATGTAGGTCGAGGAAATGTTTATAGTACATGTTAATCTAATTTTTAAAGTGAAACATGTACACAAAGGCTAATACAAATATAATGGACATATTATTAACTTTCATCGGGACATTATTACCATTACAAAATTTCATCCACAAAAAATTAATCAATTGGATATAGTGCTTATCAAAAGACAAAGTCCCCTAGAAAAATGCATGGTTTTTATGTTAGTAGATTTTGCATTAAAAATTATTTAGAATATAAAATATCACATGATCAATGTGAACTAGAAATTTGACTAATAAGAGGAGATTAGTATCGTGCTAGTGAATGAAACCAAATAAAAAACACACTAAACTAACATCTTCATGCCTAGTTGCTAGGGTGAGCTTAGTAACAAAAAAAAATGACAAACACAACTAAAAAATAAGTAAAAACAAAAATTATTTCACCTTCCTTGGATTTTCCAAATGCCTTTGTAGTAGTGGCTTGCTCGGTTTTGTGCTCATGAAGTCCTTGGCAATGGAAGCTTGGCTACCTCCGTCTCTCCTTAGCACCTTTGGCTTTGGCTTGGATTGTCTTGGAATCAATTTGGAATGGTAACACTAGTTTTCATGAAGCTTTCAAAATCAATCTTGCATTATACCTTTACATAAATTAAGCTTGAAAATGATGATCATGGCCTCTCTATTTATAGATTTTTAAGAATGACCAGAATCAATCATGACCATCCATATCAAGATTGAGATGTGTGGTAATGGATTAATTAAATTATGTAATTAAAATCCATAATTATTCTCATCATGAATTTAGAATAAGGGACATTAATGAGGCATGGGAGACCCATAATACTGATATTTATGGCATTTATGGTCTAGGGATGTCTTTCCAAGAAATCAGGTCACATAATGACGAAGATATTATAAATTCATTTCTAAAAATAAGTTTTCAATAATTTTCAATGGAATTATTAATTAGGCCTTGATTTGGATTAATTAGCTCTTAAGCATGATTAAGCACTTTATGCACAAATTAATCAAATTGATTAGAATGCCTTGTTATTGGTCCAAAATTTGATTGGATAGGAATTGGAAGTCAATGTCTGATGCATTGGATCTATTATCCAATTTAGGATTTTTCCAACACCAAATATAAAATACATGCATCTTGTATAAGAAATTTGATAGAAAAGAGCAATCCAAAGCACCTAGATGCAAAATTGGCATTTTGACTCAAAATGATCTAATCAAAGTTAGTTAGCCCATAAATTGCATTGCCCCATTTAGTGATACCATAGCCAAAATTGGCACTTGAATATTTCAATTTAAACTCATTTAATGTTCTTTAGTGTTTCTAGGCTAAATTATGCACTTTGGTGGAAATTGGTCAAAAGCCTAGTTAGAGGTCATTGATGGCCAGATTTAGGTGTCTATAGTTTGCCCCTATTTGGGAAGGCATTGAAAGATATAAGCATAGTAACTTCTTCTCAAAGAATAAAATGGTCATGTATGCCTAAAACTACAATGATGATCACTAACTGTATGATGGTTTACCCTCTTGAGGGAATGGTTGGCACAAGTAGGTCAGTAAATGGTCCCTCAATATGAAGCAAAA
The DNA here is from genome assembly GCA_037957365.1 of Torreya grandis. NCBI lineage: Eukaryota > Viridiplantae > Streptophyta > Pinopsida > Cupressales > Taxaceae > Torreya > Torreya grandis. The sequence goes on along the minus strand of JARHVA010002640.1, from coordinate 2,371,124 downwards.
TGAGGGGACAAAAGAAAGGAAAGATGATGGGGTGAAAACAAAATGTAGTCAAAATTATTGAGAATGAAAGTGGGATGGTATACAATGGTTTGCCCAAACGTGGTTATAATAATTGTACCCTGATAATGGTAATGTGGTATGATAAGACAATGATTTACCCAAAAGTGATTATAATCATTGAGAAGATGGAGTTGCCCTAGTTAGGATAGAAAAACAAGATAATAACATGACCCTATATGGGTAGGAAAATTAAAGTGGTGACAACACAATGATTTGCCTAAATGTAGTGATAATCATTGAGAAATGCAAGTGGGACAGTATGCAATGATTTACCCATAGCCGATTAGAATCATTAGACCCTAATTATGGTAAATAGGATAAACTTGGTTAATGATGATGATAACTTAACATAGAGGGTAATTATGAATTGGAACAACCTATTAGTAGGTAGATACTCATTTGAACCAATAAAGGTTGAAATTATTTTATGGTTAATTACTATATTTGGGATATGATTGGGATTGAATCAAGATGTTGATGTTGAAGAGATGTTGATGTTGCCATTGTTGAATATACATTTTAAATCTAAGGTTTGTTGTATCATGTGTCATTAGGCATCATGGTATAACATCATGAGGATTTGGTCAAAATATGCATAAGGACTGACTCTCATAATCCAATACTCAATAAAAAACAATGCACCAATGATAGAAACCATGATGACAATGTAAGCATATGAATATGGATATATTAAAGTGTAAGTGTGGGTAAGGAATCACCTAATTAACACACATAAACTAAATCAAGGCAATAATCCTGAAAGTAAACAATCAAGCACACAAAGAAAATAATAAATAAATAAACAAAGAAACACTCAATAGAAACCATATGAACATTGCCAAATAGGTGACAACTTAAAAAATGAACAAAATGGGGGAATAGAAAAAAAGAAAGGGGGTGGTCAAGTTGTCTCCATATGCACTCGGCAAGTGGACACTACCTACACAGTTATATGGATGTAATATCCAAAAAAAACTTTAGGCCAAATGTAGTTCTCCCAGGGAATGGGAAGAAAAATAATAACTGGTGAAAACAAATAGAATGGATGTCATAAAAGAAGAGGAATGGTCTTTAAAAATGGCAAGTGCATGAGAGAAAAGGACAAAAAGGATGGGGAAATAAGTGACAAGTGGTTTTCTTACAACTTATTAAGGGTTTCCATAATCCTTAAGGCAATGAAATGGTTAAATGTTTTTGGTTTTTTTTAATGATTTTACAAAAGTTTTTAGAATTTTGGAAGTATCTCAACTCGATCAATAATGATGAGACACTAAATGGTTCAAGCTCTCAAAATGGTGAGAGTGTTCAAACTTAGTCTGCTCATAAAATGACAAGATCATGGCAAGGGGGTGACTAATATAACCTCAAAAAGTATTGAGTGTTGCCTACATAGTCCCAGAGTAGGACCTCAAGTCACTTTAGTTCCATCCTAAAATAGAGGAATTCGACTAGTGTAGCAGTCAATTCAAATAAAACAAACATAGTTGGTAAAAAGGCATAATATGGCATAGGAAGTGGAAAGTTGATATGTCAAGACTTAATAAAAAAATATTTATCCTAGTTTTCCCATAGGCAGTTATAACTAGGACACAATATCATAGATCAATGGTACTAATTTGCCCAAAAGTAGTTATAATCAGTAGCAAGATTGGTGATAAGAAAAGAATAACAAATGAAGGATGAAACTACCAAAACTTCTATCATACTACTCCAAAATATGATCTCCATCTAAATTACTTGAAACAACTGATGAAACTAATTAAATTCCTCAGTGTTGAAAATATGTAATGAATGGAAAAAACCAAGGTCAAATAGGCTAGGCTTTAGAACATGTTCGATCGATAGAATGGAATGGTAAAATGGATAAGGCTAAGAGGACAAATAAGAATTATATTTTTACAAATAAGAATAGTGATAAAATGGCACCACTAAAATGGTCTTTATAGATAATACACCTTATCACTCAAGCATAGTACCACTTAAAGTGAATAATATTCATTGGCTCAGAAAGCTCATCTCCATTTGATGTGGCAAGCTTATATGCCCCTGATCCATAACTACAGTAATGATGAAAGGCCCTATCTAGTTTGGTTTGAATTTACCTTTATGCTTCTTCTCAACCATAGTATTCTTTTGGTTTTCTTTAAGAACAAGATCACCAAGTTCATTTTTTTTATATTTGACACATTGATTATCATGGCCTTTGAGTCAGTCTTGATATTCCTAAAGATTGTTGAGCATAGCTATGCATTTTTCATCAAGTAGGTATAGCCATTATAGGTGAGCTACTCAATATTCATGATCATCTAGGACATGTTTAAAATATATGCATAGTGAAGGCAATTCAACCTCAATGAGAAGGATGTCTTCAGTACCATAAACAAGTGAGTATGGAGTGGCTCTTATAGGAGTATAATGATTGGTATGGTATGCCCAAAGGGTAGGGAATATTTGCAGGTGCCAATCATAACTAGCATCATTGATAATCTTTTTAAGAATATTGACAATGGTTTTATTCGATGCTTTAGCCTGACCATTACCTTGAGGGTAATATACTATAAAAAAATGTTGTGTGATGTTATATTTGATACATAGCTAGTCTACATCCTTGTTTTTGAATGATATTTCATTATCATATATAATGTTAGAAGGGATACCATAGTGGTAAATGAGATGGTTGAAGATAAATTTAGAAATTTGCTTTCCAATCATGTAAGTGAAGGGTATAGCTTCAACCAACTTAGTGAAATACTCAGTGGTAGTAAGGATATGTTTACGGTCATTAGATGAAGGGGGCTTGATCTTCCCAATGAGGTCAAGTCCCCATGTAGAAAATGACCATGATGTCAACATTGGTTTTAGAGTTTGTGTTGGGGCATGACTCAGATTATAATGTCATTGACATTTGTCACACTTCTTTACACATACAACTGCATCTATGTCCATCATGGACCAATAATAACTAGTATGTAAGATCTTTTTGGATATGACTGCCTCACTAGAATGAGCTCCATATACTCCTTTATAAACTTATCTTAACACTAGTGTATACTCTACCAAAGTTAAACAATGAAGCAGAGTTCCATCAAAACTATGGTGGTAAAGGGTGGATCCAAGTAGAGTATAATGAGTGGAATGATGAATAAAGGCTTTGGTTTGTTTTTGAGATAGGTTAGGTGGTATAAATTTATCATGAAGGTATTTTTAAATTCCTGAGTACCAAATAGAATTAGAACCAATAATATCACAAATCATTGCAATGGTTGAAGGTTCATGAGCTTGTGTGAACAAATTCTCAACAAGGAACTGATATTTTCTAGCTTTGTCTATTTGTCAAATCAGAGAGCTAATAGTAGCCATGGCATCCATAGTTCTATTACTATCCCTTAGTATATGCTCAAATTAGATATTTGTAATTTGTTATTTTAGGGTATTGACCATAGCCTCATATGGAACCAACTTATCATCTTTAGTCTAAAAATGGTTTATGACCTGATTGATGATTAATTAAGAATCGCCATGAACCTTTAGATGAGATATATTCCATTATACTTCCTGCTAAAGTCCTATGATAAGTGATTCATACTCAACCATGTTGTTTTTACAAGGAAAGCTAATTTTGAATGACTTAGGGATCAGATCCCCATGTGGTTTAATAAATAAGAGGCTTACCCCTAATCTATGTGTAGTAATGAACCATCAAAATACAATTTTCAGTACTTCTCCTCAAGAGGTTTGTCAATGATAGTCATTATGGATTCATTAGGGAAATGAAATGTGAGTAGATTTGTGTCTACAATAGGTGCTTTAGCAAGTTTATATGTAAGAACTTATCCCTTGATTGCCTTCTAGTTGACATACTTTATGTCAAAATCACTAAGAAGCATGATCTATTTGGCCATTCAACCTTGTAAAGTTGTTTTAGATAGTAGATACTTGAGTGAATCTAATTTTGAAATAATCATGATCTTATTATTCACCATGTAATGATGTAGTTTTTGACCTATGAAGACCATGGCCAGATAAGATTTTTCAATAGGTGCATAGTTATGTTCATATGTGACCAAGGTATGGCTTAGGTAGTATACAACATGTTCTTTTCCATTATCATCATGTTGAGCCAAGAGTGCCCCCAGAGCATTATCAATAGTGGATAGGTATAACAAGAATGGCTTTCCCAACATAAGAGGTAATAAAATAGGTGGATTAGCTAAATGGTCTTTCAGTTGTTGAAAAGTTGTTTGGCAATGATCATCCTAGTGAAATGCAACTCCCTTATTTAGAAGATGTGTAAATGGATGACACTTTTCTACTAATTGAGAGATGAAGCATCAAATTGATTGGATCTTACCCTGAAAACTATAGATTTGCTTCAAATTGGTTGGTGGTGACATCTCGGTTAGAGCATAGACTTTAGCTGGATTGAATTCAATACCTATTTGAGACATGATGAATCTAAGTAATTATCCTAAGGTTACACCAAACACATATTTCTTTGGGTTGATTTTGACTTTTTACTCTCACAATCTTTCAAATATCTTATGTAGCACTGTTAGATGGTCAGCCCTGGTTTTGGATTTTCCTAATATATCATTGACATAGTCTTCAACAATATCATGCATGATATCATATAATATGATAGTCATGGCCCTTTCATATGTAGCTCCAACATTCTTAAGACTGAATGACATTACCTGTTAACAAAATTTTCCCCATGGAGTGGTGAACACTATTTTATGTTGGTCTTCTGGTGTTATTCTGGTCTAATTGTATCCTAAATAGCCATCTATGAGTGAAATCATTTCATATCTTGCCATGGATTTGATGATCATGTCAATATTAGGAAATAAAAAGTCATCCTTAGGACAAGCTTTGTTTATGTCTCAAAAATTATTACATATTCTGATTCCTTCAGGGTTTTTGCTAAAAGGTACAACATTAGATATCCATTATGAGTAGTCAATGGACTGGATACATCCTACATCTAAGAGTTTTTCTAACTCTTTCTTTACCAAGATAGAAATGCAAGGATGCATCTTACACAATTTTTGCCTCACTAGTTTGGCATCAGGATTAACTATAAAGTGGTGCAGAACCAAGGTGGGGTCCAAACCAAGCATGTCAGAATAAACCCATGTAAATATATCTAAAAATTCTCTCAATAGAGTTGTAAAGACTTCATGTTCCTCCTCAGTGAGGGACACACCTAATTTTATCCATTTTGGATCAAATGGAGTCTTGATGTTTACTTCTATTATATCTTTGACTATAAGGGTCAAACCATTTTATAGGATAGTAGGCAAAGACTTAAACTATTAGACTATGTCAAGTTCCTCTGTTAGGAATTACTCTTCAACTTCTCCTAGGCATGATAAATATGAGTCCCTTAATGGGAGATATGGCCATGTGATAAAAATAGTCATAAATTCTTGAAAATTTTGATCAAATACTTGTTATTATGCAAAACTAAACTTAGATCCATAGGCAAGTTCATCATTGGTGGTCTCCTAGTCTAAATTCGAAGAAGAATGAACATCCCTATCTAATGATTCCTAAAATAGGTTTTCACCACTATATTGGCCTTTATTTTTAATTTTTCCCTAGTCAAAAAGCACCTCAAAGAGGTTTTCACTTTGGGATCTCAATGTTTTACTTTTTTTTTTGGCTAAGGGTGTTCACCTATTATCCAAAATAGGCTTCAAGATATAATGTGATTGAGAATTTTGATTTGTAATCTCCCAACAGAATGTTGTCTTTAATGCCTAAAAAGTCACATAATGCCTCATCATTCTAAAACTGATAAATCATTAAAGTGGATTCTTATTGGTCCCAATCTATCAGTTGGGGATAATATTGTAGACACCAAAATAGTGTTGACCCCCTCCCCTAGTCCCCTTGGTCCACTTCTAAACATTTCTAACCCACACACTTATTAACTTAAAATAATTACATATTTTAAATTAATAACACCACCCTTGACACATCACCCATGACACCTCACCTTGTCCTTGGATACCCCCATTTATCACCCTATGACCCTTCATAATGACCCAAGACCTATTTCAACTCTCCCATTAACCCTCACACCTATTAAATCTACCTTGGGACCATTTCTTAATGGCAGCTGAACTTGGCAAATGGAGGAATGGGCAAAAGGCCAAAAATAGCCTTTTTCCATTCTTCTAGCTGCCGATGTCGGTTACCAGTCGGCCGACGCCGGCGGGATCACCGACATTAGTTGCTTAAAGTTGGCTCGAAGGTGAATTCTCAAGGCCTGAATGCACACCGAATGCTAATTCTCTTGCTCCTAGAATTCAACCTCTCTCTCTCTCTCTCTCTCTCTCTCTCTCTCTCTCTCTCTCTCTCTCTCTCTCTCTCTCTCTCTCTCTCTCTCTCTCTCTCTCTCTCTCTCTCTCCCAGATGCACACCAAACATCACAGGCTACAAGAACTCTGCATAAGGTACTCCACACCTGATTGAAACATTGCAGGAAGTCTTCTACATCAGCAGCATCAAGAACAAGCGTTCACACCTCTGGTTCTTTCGTAAGCAAGAGCTAAGCATTCTTCTTCTATTTCATTTCAATACTTTAAAAGTCATTGGTAATCAGTCAACTTGTTATCTCTGAGTACTGTTGAGATAGTCTAGCTTTCTTCATGAGAGGTTGAAAAGCCTTTTCTTTATTCTAACCCATTTTGACAATATGTCCCCTACCTTTGTCCTTCCTAAGACTCTGTCCACTACCCTGAACCCCTACACAACCCCTTTTGAATCTCCCAGACCATTTTGTCACCCATAAACCTGTCCAAACTGCATCCAAGGCCATTGCCCTGACCGACATTGACCATTGCCCCTACCTTCGCCGGTGGCATAACCGACGTCGGCAACCTTGAGCAATCGACGCTGGCAGAAATACTGACATCGGTGACTGTGGCAGACCAATAGCAGAATATAGGTACACATTGTCTATATTTCTTTTGTTCAGTCTTTCACCATTTATCTTTCTAGTAACACTTTTTTTATCAACTAGTGGAATGTCATCCCTCCAAGAAGTCTCTGCACTTCTAGGACCGATATTTGCTTGGTAGTCCACCTTATATCTATCTAACATTTTTCTATTTTAGTCTTATTCTATCCATAGTTATCATCCTCCATAGCCAAAGAGGAGCTCCTTCAATCATCTGGATACAGTGCGCAAACTTCATCCGAGTATCATCTAACCCCTAACCATTTAACTTTAGTTTCTTATTCCTTCTAAACGTGAAAAGCGAAAAATGAGTGGAAACATTCTGGCACACCCGGTGGGACCCGAAGAGTTTTCTTGGGTTCATTTCTTCTAAAACAAACTTTCATATAGGTGCATTAGGAAAATTTATCTTCTTGCATCCTTCTTACTTCTCTTTATTTTGAAACAAAACCATAAGCACAAGTTAAAAAGAAATCTTCTTTTTCTTCTTGTCACCTTCTTTCCTGCATTTTAGAGTAGTGAAGTTCATGCTCTTAACCTTTTCCTCACTTGTTTGCATCCGAACAAAACATTTGGATTTGGGTTTAAAACATACTGCATTTCATTCCTGCCTGAATGCATTTTTAGCTCATATAGTAATTAAAAGTGCATTATGAATAAAGTGTAGTCCACATATGTTACATGACCGGACCACATTCACAAATCAAACATCTAAACATACCTGAGACAAGGCCCAATTAGGATTTCATCACCTAGCAGATACATTACCCTTCCTGGTAATCCTACTTGGACTTCACTACCAAGGGGAGAGCCCACTCTGTTCTCTGGCAGAGTATAAAATCTAGGGGAAGTATATATTGGCTAAGCGACCCAGCTTGTCTCTGGGCTCGTGAAGTGAGGGGAGCAATCTCCTAGCACCAAGCCATGTACAGAACCTAATACAGATCTTGAGCACCAAAACTAACCTGAAACCAACCTTAGACTGCTTCTTCTAGGACCCATTCTAAAGGCCCAACTTCCCAAACACACTCTTCTAAGGCATAAGCCAACACGATCCTAAAACTTATTCTCAGGAATTTAATGTTTAGGGTTTGCTTGTCTTCATCTATTTCTATATTTATATCTAATTTTTTGAGCTGGTGAGGTCGCATTCTGAGTGCCCAAAACAACTCAAAACTTTCTTCTTCCTTCCAAAAACTTTTAGTTTTTTGATTTTTTGGAAATACACAGTAACAGACATCAATTTTTCCACCGACATCGGTAACTTCTTCATCGACATCGGTTATCTAACCGACATCAGTAAATTTTTTTCACCAACATCAGTTTTTCTACTGACGTCAGTCACTGTCAAAAATTTTATTCTCAAAATAGCAAGCCAAAAACCTGACCTTCTGACTGTCAAAAATAGATCCTGGTTTTTTGAGGCTGAAACATATAGTTTTTAGAACCTAAACCCCTCCTTTTGCCTTGGATGGTTTTGACACGTAGTCAAACCAAAACTCTTATTAACCATGCAAGGCAACAACCACTCCCACCTTCACCTTTTATATCAAGTCCTCTAATGGAGTATCATTCAGACGCTGAGCATACTCCAACCCCAACTCAACCCCATATTATTCCCAAAGGGGACCAAGACTTTGAAAGGTTCCTTGACCTCAATGTCAAGGCCCTTTAGCACTATCTCACAAGAAGTCAGATGTGAGACTCTTCAAGCAACCTAGTTTATGGGATACCAACTTCCTTAGTTGAGATGGCAATTATATCAACGGCCTCTATCACTCAACCCATAGATACCCAGGCCATTGCCTCAACCAACAACCTAACCATGACCAACCTTCAAAGTGTGGCCTCTCCTTCTATTTATGAACCTACCTCCTTTGGAGTTTCTATACCCCTTCAACCACAAACCATTCAACAAATTTCTACACCATTCCAAAACTTAATTGTCTCCATCCCACCTACTCTTGCACCCATCAATACAAGGGTGACTGCTTGTCCTTTGGCTAGTGTTGCCACCATCCAACCACCTTTGGCGACATCAAGTCAAGTTGTGCCTTCTAGCTTCATGACATAACCACCCTTGGCTTCAACATTAGTCCCTATGACTAGTTACCAATATGTTGCACCTATACAAGTGAAACCAACTACGTCATATGCCCCTCACAACACCTTCCAAATGCCTTACAACCTAGGGGGTGCCCTACCTACAAATCCATCAATCGATCTAATCAAGTTGTTGATGGACAAGATGTCTAATCTTGAGACATCCGTTTCGGGTTCTAGAAATGTTCTCTCATATGAGAAAATTCGTAATGAACCCATTCATCCTTCAGTCCCAATCCGACCATATCCTAGCCAATGGGAACTTCCCAAGTTTACTCACTTCCAGAGTAAGGAAGACCCACAGCAACATCTATGAGCTTTTAAACATGCTTTTTACCTTATAGCACATGATGATGCGTTATTGCTATGCACATTTTCCATGTCACTTTTTGGTACTACCCTCGATTGGTATAGTTCTATTACTAGTCACTCTCTTTTTACATTCACCCAACTAGCTCAAATTTTCCTTGACCACTTCTCGATCAACATCACCAAAAAGGCCTCCATCATGGACCTATACTCTATCAGACAATTTGATGATGAATCAATAGCCAATTTCATCCCATTGGAGAGGCTTAATCAACCAACTCTCCTTTTCTTTACTCAACCCGAGCTCATTGAGCTCTTTTCACAAGCGTGTGCCAAACACATTTCATCTACTTTACGGGTCCAAACATTTCACACTTTTGACAAAGCTTTCACCATGGCTAGGAAGATTGAACTTCGTGTTGTCAAAGAAAACAAAGTCAAACTACGTAGTAAAAACACTAATGCCAAATCAAATGACCCTTCTTCTAAACCATCTTCTTCTTCTAATCCCAAGTCCAAGGGATCGACAAATTTTGTGGTCGTTAGACCATCATCTTCAACAACAACCAACCAACCTCAGCCTTCAACATCAAAATACATCACAGGACAATTCCAATAATGATACACACAACATCAATATACTCCAATAGGAGAATCATATTCATCCGTGTTGGATAAACTTGTCAAATAGAGAGTCCTCAACCTCCCCCAAATTTGACCACCACCTCAATTCGACCCCTCAAAAGCCATCCCTGCATGGTATAGGTAGAATGAATTTTGTAATTATCACCGTGTCAAAGGCCATGACACAAATAGATGTAAAACCTTCAAAAACATTGTCCAAGACATGATAGACAAGGGGGATCTTGTTTTGGATAACCCAAATGCATCGCCTAACCAAAACATAGACATCTTTAGACAACCATCTCCCTAGCCAAAACAACATACAAACCATGGTCGATGACTCCCAAGAGCGTAATATACGCACAGTCAACACAGTCTCGCCTTCCATCCCTAGCCAACCTCTTCCACAAATTGAAGAGGTTAGTCAACCTATCCCTCCAACACAAATAGAAGAGCCCTCTTCTCCTATTTGTCCATCATAGGTGGAATATCCTTCTTCTACTATCCCTCTTCCATAGGTGGATGAGCCTTCTTCTCCTGATAGTCCTCCATCTACCCCTCTTATATTGGAGGATGCTTCAACCATACCAATGCCACTAGCCCCACCTTCATCCTTCCTACTACCAATAGAGGACCATACCTTTCTGACTCTTCAACCACAAGTAGAAGGTACGATCATCCCTACCCTCTATCCTCTTGAGGAGTCACCATCTCCAATTCCTTCTCCACCAAGAGAAGAACTTGTCTCTTCACCTACTTCAACCAAAGCCAATCTAGTAATGGCTCTCTCACGCCTTTGGCCCCAGATCATTGCATCCAACACATTCCCACTCTCACAATCACCTACATCTTCTAAAAAACCAACGCCTCATCCAACACCTTCCAAACCATTCTCTTGATTGGTGGAGAAACTAGGACTTCTCCATTCGAGAAACTTAGAACATGAGGCATTATGGGAGCGACTCAAAGCTCCTCATCTTACACATCCCACTTCATCTCGTACTGTCGACCCATCTGTGACAAAATCTCCAAAAGTCTCCAACAAGGACTAGGCTTCTACTTCCAAATCTTTAGAAGCTCAACCATCCACATCTGAGCCTAAACCCTCGCAAACCTCCATTATACCAAAATCGGTTAAATCCCTTGGTGTTCGCCCCATATCTAACCTCACTCACCCACAAGTGAAGGTCAATTTAAATCTCGCCTCCCATAATAGTGGTCCTCAAACCAAACTAAAGAAGGCTACTAAAACACGTCAAAGAACTCCTCCTCCACCATCATCATTGCCCTCCATTTTGGCCCCTCATCCTTCTACCTTGATAGGAGTGCTCCCTACTCCAACACCCAACCAAAAAAAGTTGCCTCCATTACTCCCTTTGCCCACCAAAAACATACCTCCTCTAAAAAATTTGGCACCCCTCGCGAAGAAAGTTTCGTCTACACATGTGGCCGCACCACCAACCCACAAAGTGGTGCATAAATCTCCCTCAATAACTCCCAAACAAAAGTCATCAACACCTAGTGCATCAACAAGCACGGACCCCTTAGTGGGTTCATATGCTTTGATACTACGCTAAATTTTGTAAACTTCTAGCATCACTCTCCCACCTATTAAACCATTTCAACCTCTCAAACCAAAACCATTATGGTTCGATGACACCCAAATTTGTCTAGATCATCGTGCACTTGGGCATGACACTGAAAATTGTTGTGCCCTTAAGGTTGTCATCTGCCAATTCATGGAAAAAGACAACCTTCTTGTTGAGGAGACTGTCAACATATCTCCAACACCATCTCATGTCTCTCTAACCTCTCCACCTTCATCGAAATCCAATCATCAGACTATGGTCCCTTTATCTCCTTCATCCCCTTTATTCGAGATTAACACCATCAATGTGGCCACTAGGTCACAAACTTTAAAGGACAAAGCAAAAGAGAAAGCTGCTATTCCTTAGACCTACCCATTTTTCAAGCCTACTCAACCACCCAAACCCAAGATTTCTATCTTGGGTACATCCCAACCAACTTTTTCGGAGGCAATCCGTGACTCTATGGTGAAATAGCTTCACCAAACTCCCATGAAGATGACTTTATATGACCTCATTCAAAGCTCTCCACAACATCATCAAGCTTTAATCAAGGCTTTACAAGCAGTGGAGGTCCAACCTGAGGACCCCCAACCACTAGCTGCCTTAGTCCAATAATTACCCGATGTTGCCTCTATTACCTTTAGTGATTCTAAAATCCCTACCTCTAATTTGGAAGATCAGGACACTACCCTCTTCATCACACCCTACGTTGATCGAACTCACATTAAGTGAGTTATGATTGACGGGGGCGCTAGCATCAATATCATTTCCACCCATGCCTATGACCAATTATCCCTCCCAAAGAATTGCGTGTCAAAAACTGACGTGATTCTTCGATCTTTTAATGACACCACTGCCACTACCATTGGCACTGTCATCTTACACATTCATGTTGGCCCATGAACAATCCCAGAGCTCTTCTACATCATCAAGGGAGAGTTCCAATACAACATGTTATTAGGATGACCTTGGATCTGTGCCATGGCTTGTGTCCCTTCTACATTACACCGTTGTGTCAAATTTGAACACGACGGTCAAGTCCATGTCATTCCTGCAGACCCCTCCCCTTTCAAGACATGCAACACAACTTATCAACCCAACAACATTCTCATTCCTTTCAAGGCATCGACCCAAACACCGCCTCCACCCGTGAAAGCTTCGACAAGTACGCAAACGGTGGTTACACCTACACCACCTCCTCAAGTGACAACAAAAGACCCTATGGAAGATATCTTCCAACGTCTTTCACTTGGGGAGTATCGTTTACTCACCTTGGACATGTTCCAGACTCCTCAAGAGTATGGACAACTTCATCACAATCTTAGCTATGACCCTTGTATCGGAATGGTCATCCCTTATGGCCCTCCCAACCTTTGAACAAATCTCATCTATGGAGGGCTAAATCGAGCTCCCACTGACGGGAATACGCTTTCATCACCCCAACCATTTACGTCTGACTTCTCTTTTCTTGGCAACCCAAAATTTTCTCATACCTATCTTTATATGTGTGCATGGAAGGGCTTTGGCTTTGGGCACTATGAATAAGGCTCCCACCAGCCCGTCGAACCACCAAATGATGAGGCCATAAAGAATGCCAAGAAGCGACATGGCCTAGGTTTTGAAGAACCTACTGAAACTTCTAAAAACCCTCACCTTGAGCCTATCATAGAAATATCACCTCCAAATTCACCTATTCCCCCATCTTCACCTACGGAGTCAGTGGTTTCCATCCCTCCTAGTTTCTTTACATAAACGCCATTCACTTGGAACCCCTAACCTATCAACTAGGTGGGGTATCCAGGTCTCTCCTTCTCATTTATCCAGCTCATTGATTATCTGCAATGGGTGTCAAACATCATCCCTATCACAAAAGCAACTGGGGGAATTCAACTTTATACTAGTTATCACGACCTCAACCAAGCATCGACCAAACATCAACCAACCTCTTAATCCTCTTCAACACGTGACCAATATGGAAAGAAGTAAACAAGGCAAGTTTGCTCCTAATTGGCTCAGACTTTATATCATAACGCACAAGTATGGATCAGGGACTTATCGTCTATCTTCTCTTGAAGGCCAGCCAAAACTAGAGCCCCTTAACACCTTGCATCTATGACCATTATACTATTAGTCAAGTACTCATTCACTTGACATTAAACTTGAGCTCATTCCTTGAGCAACCCCCGTCATCATCATTCCTATTCCTTTCAACCCTGTTTCCATACAAACATTATTTAACCCTTTTGTCAAGCATGTATGCTTTGTCCTAATAAAAGGGAAACCTTTAAACATCTACAGGCTTTTCCATGACTAAAATTGCAATCAAAAACCAAAAAAAATATATAAAACTGGGATGCAATATCCAAAAGTCATCACCTATAAAAGTAGACTTCTCCCTCGAAGGACAACTACATAATTGCTGTAATTAATAGACTAATCCCTTGAAGGATAGCTATTCAAAGACTATTAAAACATAAAAAGTAGAATATAGACCACTCCCTCGAAGGATGGCTATGCCTAAAAAATTTTCTACAAAACAACACTCTCTCAGAAGCTTCCCGCATCGATCAACTTCACATATGACCAAAAAACAACACAACATCCCCACGTAGACTTCCCCCATCGATCAATCTCCCCAAAAAATAAATAAATTTTTGACTGACCAGCTATTAAGTCATGGACTTGCCTATAGTCATTCTCAGGGCCACCTATAAAAGGGAAAAAGTTATCCCTGCTAAAAGAGTTACGCTATCCTGACATATCACATCATCAAACCTATCACCCCAGCATACTCAAGGGACTTACAGCTCACTTAATGTCAAGTGATTCGATTACTTCTCTAACATAAACTAATGGTCAAAAGACGTAATGCACGAATGGGGCTTTTGTTTGCAAAACCCTTATCTATGCTATCATTATGGTCCTCATCAATGAAAGAGAAATGCTCCTTTCACTTCTTACACACTTTGGTCACATACAACCAATCCAAATCCAACCTCATCATTTTCTAAACCAAACCAAACCAACCACACCTTTTTTTCAAACCACTAACATCATCATAGCCCATTCATACACATAGAGACTACAAACCAAACTCAATTTATGTCAAGCATAAACCATTACTTGCTGAAACATAAATAAACTCATTTCATTTTTAGCATACACCATCACCAATATGGAAAATTGCTAGGGATGAAAACCCACATCACCAATGTTATGGAATACACCATCATATGGAAAAGGCTGTAACATCATCTTATCCATTCATCATTTCAAAGCATGTACCATCACACATATGGGAAATGCTAAACTGACCCTAACCTGACTAAGACAACTATCAACCACTTTGACTCTTCCTCCCTTTTGGGGAGAACTACATCGGCCTGAGGCCCTTCAAACAGGGGCTATGTAGGCAGTACTTAGTTGACATGAGGTCTTATGAGGGTAGCTCGGCCATTCCTTCGTCCATCCATCTAATGGACCAACTATCTATACCAACCCAAAATCATGACCAAAACATTCAGCCCTGACACTGAGTAAGTTACCTAACCTTCTCATGGGGCACATTGGAGATCATATCCATCTCCCAGACCACAACACATGCCATTTGAGATCATACCATGACTCAACCTGACTCGACCAATGACCTTAGAGATTGCGACTATCTCCTCAGACCATGACCACTTCCAAGACAACTTTGCCTTGGTTATTTTTGCATTTATGCTACCTCACAAATAGTTATCAAATTGTACGCAACCCATAGTATGACCCTCACATGTATTGTTGGATCACGAGCAAGTTGATCCCCACTATTTATGACATTTTCATGTTTTCTAGGAGCACTTCCTGAGCCTAGGATACTTGGAACATGATGACCATTGGAGCTACAACTTTGATCATTTAACCCAATCAACTATGACTAAATGTCGGGGACCGGTTATTTTGATTTTAGCACTCCTTGACCTTTGACTGTGACAATTTGGCCAAACTATCACGTGAAGTGGTATACGTGTAATCTCAACTTTTGCAATGTTCACACTCAAACTTCACCATATCCATCCACTATCTGTCAAATCGGTGCCCGATATCAGGGTACCTTCCCTCAACTCCCACTTTGAGGGGGAATACCTCCTCCCTTACCCGGAGCAACCTACACCTCATCCCACACCTGGGGCAATTTATTCCTATTTTTGTCTTACAGTTCGTCAAGAACAACCAACAAGACAAAAAGGGGCAAATGTAGATGCCAAAATAGTGTCAACCCCCTCCCCTAGTCCCCTTGGTCCACTTCTAAACATTTCTAACCCACACACTTATTAATTTAAAATAATTACCTATTTTAAATTAATAACACCACCCTTGACACATCACCCATGACACCTCACCTTGTCCTTGGATACCCCCATTTATCACCCTATGACCCTTCATAATGACCCAAGACCTATTTCAACTCTCCCATTAACCCTCACGCCTATTAAATCTGCCTTGGGACCATTTTTTAACAGCAACTAAACTTGGCAGACAGAGGAATAGGAAAAAGGCCAAAAATAGCCTTTTTTCCATTCTTCAAGCCATCGACATCAGTTACCAGTCAGCCGATGCCAGTGGGATCACCGACGTCAGTTGCTTAAAGCAGGCTCGAAGGTGAATTCTCGAGGCCCGAATGCACACTGAATGCTAATTCTCTTGCTCCCAAAATTCAACCTCTCTCTCTCTCTCCCAGATGCACACCAAGCATCACAAGCTATAAGAACTCTGCATCAGGCACTCCACACCTGATTGAAACATTGCAAGAAGTCTTCTACATCAGCAGCATTGGGAACAAGCGTTCACACCTCTGGTTCTTTAGCAAGCAAGAGCTAAGTATTCTTCTTCTATTTCATTTCAATACTTTAAAAGGCATTTGTAATTAGTCAACTTTCTATCTTTGAGTACTGTTGAGACAGTCCAGCTTTCTTCATGAGAGGCTGAAAAGCCTTTCCTTTATTTCGACCCATTTTGACAATCTATCCCCTACCTTTGTCCTTCCTAAGACTCTGTCCACTGCCCTACACCCCTGCATAACCCCTTTTGAATCTCCTAGACCATTCTATCACCCATAAACCCATCCAAAACCCGTCTAAGGCCATTGCCCTGATCGACATCGACCATTACCCCTACCGTCGCCAGCAGCATAACCGACATCGACAACCTTGAGCAACCGATGCTGACAAAAATACCGACATTGACGACTATGGTAGAACGACAACAGAATATAGGTACGCATTGTCTCTATTTCTTTTGTTTAGTCTTTCACCATTTATCTTTCTAGTAACACTCTTTTTATCAACTAGTGGACTGTCATCCCTCCAAGAAGTCTTTGCACTTCTAGGACTGAGCTTTGCTTGGAAGTCCACCTTATATCTATCTAACATTTTTTTGTTCTAGTCTTATTCTATCCACAAGTGTCATCCTCCATAGCCAAAGAGGAGCTCCTTTAATCATCTGGATATGGTGTGCAAACTTCATCCGGGTATCATCTAACCCCTAACCATTTAACTTTAGTTTCTTATTCCTTCTGAATGTGAAAAGTGAAAAATGAGTGGAAACAAATATAATGGTAATGGGCTGTGATGAATGACTGGGGTAAGGGTAAAAATGGAATTAGTATCAAATAGGTTAGTCTCAATTAGGTCATCAAAGTTGAGGTTGTGATCAAAATCTACTTCACTATCGACATCATCCTCACTAAATATTGGTGATGGAATTTGAATAAGATATGTGAGATCACCCCCAGGTAATTAAAATCCAAGTCCATGAGGTCTTTCATACATATTCATGTAAATTGGCTCAATGGTTCCTTGTTGATTCAGTTTGAGGCCTCTTCCTTCATAATTGTGATGCTCCATGACCTTATTAGGAATAAGATACTTTACACTTTTATAACAATTAGCTTGGTTGTCGTTGTATAATCATGATTTATCCCCTTCAAGAGGGTCAAATTCTAGGCTAAATGATGATATAAATGTGACAGGTCCCTTATCTTTGTTCTTTCATTGCCAATGCATATATGGGGTGATGTTAGGTCACCTAAAGGTTTTTAGATTATGAGGAAGATTGGAAATATGAAATGTATCATGGGTAACATACTCTCCTGATCCATTATCTGAAATAGTGAAATGATTAAAAGCTTCAGGAGGTGGCATGTGGGAAAGGGAATCCAAGGTATTCATATATATATAATTATTTGGTGAAGGATCAACAAGTATAGCCTTTCCTTTATCCTGCTTGGAACTTATATTCATGTCATACTGATAATTATATCTTTGAAATTTGGCATCAAGATGTTTACAATGTTCATATGGGTGTAAATCTCCTAGAATATTCACTTCCATCCTTGAGTGGTAAAACTTGATACATTGGAGCAACATTGTTGGGACTACATGAATCTCGTGTAACTAAGGCCTACCTAGAAGCATATTATATGATAACTCAAGATAAATCACATGGAAAAGTGTGTCATGGGTCAAAGGCCCAATGATAACTAGAAAACTAATGGTGCTTTATGATTCTCTTTCCTGATTATCATAGGTTTTGATGATTATCAATTCTGGTTGGAGATATGCCATTGTGTACCCAAGAAGCTTGATGAGATTTAGAGACACTATGTTTAGACTTGATCCATTGTATATAAGGACATGTTTCACTTTATGCCACTTTATATAAACTTCTATGTACAATGGGTTATTATGGAGTGGGCCAAGGGAAGACATATCACTTTGGTTAGATGTGATATTTGGGCTGGAGCTAGATGTCCAACCAAAGCTTGAAATTTATCAGGGGATATGTCATAGCAATAATGGATTGGGTTAAAAACTCATTCAAGATGTTTTTTTGGATTAATGACATTTACAGCAAATCTAAAATAGAAATTTGTGTTGGTGTCTTTTATAATTGTTCCACAATATCAAACTTCTTGTCTTGGTCAGTATTGAATGGTTTATTCTAAGTTTGAATGGTTGGTTGGATAATAGGTAAAGTGGTAGATGGTTGTGGGCCTAGAATAGTAATCTTTGACCTCTGAGTTGTGATTTCAAAATCAAGATTAGATACTGGGCCATGATCACTAACAAATGTTGGGAATGGTGTGGGGATAGATAAGACAAGTCTTGATTTTTGGTGCACTTGTATGTGGTCACATGGCAAGGATGATTTGTCAATATAAGGTCCAAAAGTGAAATTCCAATTTTTTTGGCTTGCCTATATGCAGTCTTAGGTTAAAGAAGTATTATCCCTATAATTTGACTAAGTGTTTTTGTTTAGAAATGGTCTAGATTGATTAACACTTGGTATAGGATTAATGGAGATGGTGTTGAAGCTACCCCCTACAATATGACCTACAACCCTATTGTAGTCATGTGCAATTGCATGGAAGGTTTGTTGGTTGTTATCGTTCTGACCTTGGCTTCATTCATTATTCTATCATCATGGGTTGTAATATTGATTTTGTTGATTATGTTGGTTTGGCCTTTGATTTTGATACTATTGACTTTGTTATTGCACTGATCAATGTTGTTATTATTGTTATTGATTATTGTGTTGGGGAAAGGGGTTTTGTTAAAACCTAAGAGTTTGATTGGAAGTGGAAGCACCATTATCCAATTTTATCTCTCCATTCTCCAATATATTCTCAATCAAATTCTTGATTTAAACACATCTTCGTAGATTATGCCCATTAACCCAATGATATTCACAAAATTCATTTTCATGGTACCAATCAAGATATGAAATGACTTGTAGATAATGATTTAGTATAGGCCAAATAATCAGATTAGCGGTGGCAATTTTTTGAAATAGAGATTCAATAGGATCTCCTAAGTCACTAAAGACATGACACATAGGCCTAGTTCTCCTTAGAGGAGGGGTTTGTAATGATAAAGGCTACTGTATTTGTTGCACAGGTCTTAGTTGTTGTGCTTGTGACATTAGTTGGAGAGGTTGTTGAATATGAGTAATCTAAAAAGGTGGTGTGGATGATGTTTTCACCATTTTAGCATGATGTGATTCGGTTACTCTATTTCTCACAACATTCCTATTATGATTGAATTGCTTCAGTCTTTCTTGGTTATTGATTTGTTCTAGTTATGATGCTTTTGCTTGAATGGGGTGGTTATTTTTGCCATTTCCCTAATTGGTACCTTGATTCTGATTAGTGAAATTAAGATTGATGACTCCTTTATTGATGAGCACTCACTCTATCAAAAAACCTTTATCAATGATCTCCTTGAAAGTATGTGCACATTGTAGTTCTAGATGATAATCTATCTCACTATGTAAATTTTTAGTAAACACAATGGCTAATTATTTATTTGATAAACTATGGGTGAAATAGCTTGTAGGGGATCTCCATCATTATAGATAACTAGTAAAACTCTCACTAACTTTTTGATTTGCTTGTGTTAAGTCAACCAATGAAATCTCATAAACTTATCAGAAAGATCATCAAAATTTGTTACTGAATTCTTGGGCAACTTCAAAAACCACTCCAAGGCTTGTCCATCTAAGCTCCTTGGAAATAACAACAAAAGTTATATATCACTATATTCCATTGGTTGACATGCAACAAAGAACTTACTTAAATGGGCCATAGGGTCACCTTTCCCTTTGTATTTGTCAAATTTTAGTGGTTCATATCCTAGAGAAAATGGTATCTATAAGTACTCCATGTTGAAGGGATAAGAACACATGTCATCTAGCTTAAAAATTTTAGTCTGTTTCCCAGTCTAAATGGCAATAATCACATCCTTCATTTGTTACAATTCTTGGGATAAGAAACTAGAAGGAACATTGGTTTGAGGGAGAATATTGGTTTGGGTAGATTATTGGGAGGTCACAAGTGGTACACTTTGAATATGGTATGATAGAGATATCTATTGGGATATATTGGTTTCGTTGATAAATGGACCAAGAATATGTATACATGGATTAGGATTTACTTAGAATTGTACATTTGGTTGCATGATATTCTAGTTTGGGTTGGTGATAAAGGTTTGACTTAAAGGATTTTATAGGTGGAATGGAGGGATATAACTATATTATTCTTGTTGTGGTTGAAAAGTGACATGTTACTGACTAATCAAACCTTGCTATTGAGTGGGAATGTATGGACCAAGACCCTGTTTCTGAAATTATGGCACACTTTGAACTAGTTGTTGTCTAGTTAGTACTTGAGAAACATGGGAGCCTCCTTGTTGAATAAATCCTCTTCGGGAATCAAAAACATGTTGAAGATTAGACATCTATCACTGACCAATATTTACACATTGTTGGCTAGTCAGCATTTGGTTTTGGATTGGTACATTGGTCTGTGACTGAGGAGGTATATTTACCACTACCTAACGAGGTGGAACATTAGTTACCCCTTGTTGAAGTAGAAATATATTTGGCCTCTATTGCATTATTACACTAAATTTTACATATTTTTATGGAATACTACTCATTGCTTATTAAGGAGGAGTAGGATTTGTTACATTTAGCTATTGAGGTGTGGCATTGGTTACTGGTTGATTAGCTAATCTTGTTGGTTGCACACTTGATGAAGCAACTGGTTGAGGTTGGGATGAAAAAAATCCTACCCCCTAGTATGATGTTCCACTCATGGTATTAACTACAGTCACATGTTTTTGACTAGTTGTTTATGTGTTAGTACCAGTTTGATTTGGATTGGATGTTGCTTGCACATTGTCCACTATATTTTTCTCATTATTCTACATAGAAATAGAAGACACTTCTTAAATAATGGGCATATACAACAAGTTTTCTATCGAAGTATTTTATACAAATGGGTTTGAACTTTTATTCTCTTGACCAGTTGACTCTATCAAAACTCCTACTAATGGAACTAAGTCAATAAGAGGTTTGCTCACCATGTTCATCTGATTGAAATTACATGTTAGATTTAGGTAGGTTTGATATGTTGTCTACATTTGATTAAAGTGATCCTCCATGATGTTTTTGCCTCTATTAGGTAGATTAGGGTCTTGATATGTTGTTTGGATTAAATCCAAAGGACTACTAGAAAAAACATGTTGATCATAAATTATGTTGTGGGGTACTCTTACTAGGCTTAGTAAATTTTCATGGGGGAAATCTACTAGAAACTTGGCCCCTACCTCTATGGTTATAAATAAAATATCATCTTTATTCTCTAAAAAATGTCGCTTTAAAAAAAAATGGATCATATATGGAATCTGTATTAGTAGAATATGACTATTGAAGAACTGGTTCGTCCACTATGGGTATTGTAGCTAGGTATTGTGTAGTTTGTTCTTGGTCTTATTTTGAATAAGCTGTTATGTTAACCAAATAGTTAGACAAGGGATCTTGGCTTTGTGCCCCTAATTGAGTATTATAAGAAGGATAATAATCCATCTCATAAGGAATATTATCTGTGTAGGGGTCTTGCACCATTTCTTCTTGCACAACCACATTACTAATCCCCATTTTGTACATGAGTCCACTATGAGTGTAGGAGTACATATTGGGGTCCATATTCAATGCCTTTGTGATGAAAAGGTCAAAGAATTCCATAAAATATAAAAAGGACAATGTCTAAAATAAATGATGTTCAAACTTGGTCTAGATTCATCAAAAGGATCAAAAGGTTTATGCAAAGATTTAGTGAAGAAATAAGCTAGCGTTAAATGTCCAATGTCTCACTATTCACACAAAGATGAGCAAGCAAATAGGTTGAAAATAGAAATGTCAAACCCTAAGGTTGAAGTGTTTCAAATCATTATAATCTAGGAAATTAAAAGTTGATAGGTCTTTTGGTCAAATGTGGCATCAAAAGTTAGGCTCAAACAAGGCATGTGCTATGACTCTTGGCCAAACAGTGTCAAAATCTAGACTTTGAAATAGATGAAAGTTTTAATCTAATGGATTTGAAACACATATAACAAACACTAGGAATTTGATTCTTGGACATGAACTCGATCAACTAGGTATAAGGTATGAAATAAAAAGCACTTTAGAGATAGTTTATTTTCTCACAAATAATGGTATAAAACTTGGTTCTTTTGACAAATAAGCTAGACAAAAGTGAATGGTATAACTGTGCTAGACAAAGAATCATAACAGTACACTTAGATTGGTCTAAAAATGTAGGAACAAATTTGAACTCTATGTAAGAGAGTCTATAAAATAATATTTGAAATGTTTTGGGTAGCGTAATGATACTACACTACCCAAAAGGTGTGGGTAAATTATTATTTCAAAAACTCTCTAAGGCAAAGATAGTTTCCCACAATTTTGATAGCATAACACTACTTTTATTGACTCAAAAAATTTTGGTGCATAAACTCAAAGTGAAAGTGTTTAGCACAAAATGGCTTAAGTCTATCAAGTGGTGATAATGATCTTGAGTCTAAAATGGCCTTCAACCCAAATTGGAAATTGAACTTAAGTTGCCTCAAATTTAGTGAAAATGGAAAACCCACTAAACACATCAAACCTATGAACTTATGAATATGAAATTTTGAATTTAGATTATAAATGAATAACTTAAACAAACTTTGTCAAAGGTCTAGGCTCAATTGGGTAGCATAACTACACCAAAATGGATGATATGACTCTCCAAGTTTTGATGAACTTTGAATAAGGAAAATTGATGATTTCACATGGGAAAAACTAATGCCTCTTTGTTAAAAGGAAAATGAGG
This sequence comes from Torreya grandis, assembly GCA_037957365.1. NCBI lineage: Eukaryota > Viridiplantae > Streptophyta > Pinopsida > Cupressales > Taxaceae > Torreya > Torreya grandis. The sequence continues at coordinate 2,347,774 of JARHVA010002640.1, read as the reverse complement.
ACCATGTGTTTGGTTTGCATCATTTGTTTACACCAATTTTTGACTCCAAATAAGACTTTAATCTAGGACAAAATCAAATAATTAATCGCTCTTAGATCTTAAATTGACAAGGTTGCTTGGTATTGTTGGAATTTATCAATATACATTATTTGAGAGCATTTTAAGTGTTCATATAAAAGTGAATGTGCATTATATAGTAGGGTTTTTACACCCCCCCTCTCTCAAATGATAGTACTATGACATAGACCACCTTGCACCAATAATACTTTCACGACAAGTGAGAATTTGTCTAAGATTTACAAGTTTATGAATTTTTTAGGGGAATAAATTACACAATTATTTTCACGTCAAATAATTCAAAATAAAAGCATGGATTTTGGGTCTATGTCACGTGGAATTTTGTAAAAATGTCTAGTCAATTTTTCAACCACCATATCCTATTGTTCGCTCAGTGTAGTGTGATGTCCAAAGTGCCACTACGTTCTATGTGCAAATCCAATATGGATCCAAATAAAGTCAATATGAGAGGTGATGAAGTTCCCCTTGCAAGCTAATTTTGAATAAAAATAAATAAATCATGAAATAAAAAGACTTTAGGGTCATTTTCAAGGTTACCCAAACTTTGACAAGTTTTTGGGGGAGTGCTTTAGATGACTTTCTTTCTAAACCTTGGAATAGGCTATTTGCAATAGGAATGGAAATTTTAATTCCAAGGGTTCCATAAAGGGGAAAAATTAAAGAGAATACATGCAACACCCCTTTTTTTCCAAACAAAAATCTAATTTAAACAACTAAGTCAATACAAAAAGCTTGGAAAGGTGAATTCATTTTTAAGCCCATATTCAAAAAAATGAGGTGGTGTTCATTTGAGCCCTAGGTATTAGTTGTAAAATTTAAAAATAATGCTAAAAACACTTATTTAATAACCTTAAATTTTACTTTAATCAGCAAAATAATGGTCCTAATCTATTTTAAAATCATGCCAAAGATGGTCTAAAACATGTTTTAACAAATTTGAAGTCTGTCAGTTACCTGTCTACCCTTAAGGCATCACCCCAAAAGTAAATATGTTAGGTTAGAAAATGTTATCATAAATATAAATAAAATATTTTAAAAATATTATATTAAATATAAGAACACCTGAAAACAATAAATTAAAAGGCGAAAAATAAAATATAACACAAAACACATAAAATCCTATACATAAAATATAAAAACCTACAATTAGTATTTTTAACATAACTTTTAAAAGATAAGTTTTTTTTTCTACAAAAATTTTATAGGTTGCCAAAAACTCCAGGTTTAATATTTTTAAAAAATTTAAAATCCAAAAAATTAATAAAAAAAAAATTATGAACTCTGTTGTAACCATTTTTACCATAAAAATAAAAAATAGAAAGTGACAGTTACTAAAACAACTATAATGTCTAAAATATAAAGAATGTTTTTATGAAATTTTTAGATAATATCAATTAAATATTTATCTATATGATTAAAAAAATTTAGGTAAAAATATTAAGTAAATAAAAAAATATTACTTCTTTATTGTCCATTTTTACTCAAAGCAAAAACAACAAAAAAAGAGAATCAAAACTATAAAACACCAAAAAAAGTTTGTGGATTGCGCTCTCATGAAGATCATCCCACTGGGCATGCCATTATGTGAAATATGAATTTGAATAAGAAGATGATATTAGTATCATGTTAGTGAATGAAACCAAATCAAAAACACATTAAACTAACATCTTCATGCCTAGTTACTAGGATGAGCTTAGTAACAAAAAAAAATGACAAACACAACTAAAAAGTAAATAAAAAAAAGAATTCCTTAACCTTCCTTGGATGCTCCAAATGCCTTTGTAGTAGTGTCTTGCTCAGTTTTTTGCTCATGAAGTCCTTGGCAATGGAAGCTTGGATACCTCCATCTCTCCTTGGCACCTTTGGCTTTGGCTTGGATTGGCTTGAAATCAATTTGGCATGGTAACACTAGTTTACATAAAGCTTTTAGAATCAATCATGCATTATAAATTTTCACAAATTAAGCTTGAAAATGATGTTCATGGCCTCTCTCTTTATATATTTTCAAGAATGACTAGAATCAACCATGACCATCCATCTCAAGATTGAGATGTATGGTCATGGATTAATTAAATTATGTAATTAAAATCCATAATTATCCTCATCATGAATTTTGAAGAAGGGACATTAATGAGGCATGGGAGGTAATAAAGAGGCATGGGAGACCCATAATCCTAATATTTGTGCATTTATGGCCTAGGGATGTCTTCCCAAGAAATGAGGTCACCTAATGATGTAGATATTCAATATTCATTTCTAAAAACAAGGTTTCAATAAATTTCCATGGAATTATTAATTAGTTATTGATTTGGATTAATTATCTCTTAAGCATGATTAAGCACTTTGTGCACAAATTACTCAAATTGATCATAATGCCTTATTATTGGTCAAAATTTTGACTGGATTGGAATTGGAAGTCAATGTCAGATGTGTTGGATCCGTTATCCAATTTAGGATGTTTCCAACACTAAATATAAAAGGCATGCATCTCATATAATAAATTTGATATAAAAGAGCAATCCATAACACTTAAGTTTAAAATTGGCATTTTGACTCAAAATGATCTGATCAAAGTTAGTTGGTCCATAAATTTCATTGCCCTATTTAGTGATACCCTGACCAAAATTGGCACTTGAATATGTCAATTTCAAATCATTTAATTTATTTTAGTGTTTTTAGTCCAAATTGTGCAGTTTGGTGGAAATTGGTCAAAACCCTAGTTGGAGGTCATTGGTGGCTAGATTTAGGTGTCTACAATTAATAATACAAGGATGGTTTTTTCAATGATTACATGTTGGCATCATTTCATGTTGAAACTACTAATGATTTGTTTATGCTTCCATATGTATGCATTAAAATTGAAGAATCCCACTAAATCAACCCAACTTTAAATGGATCAAAAAATGCATGTTCTAACTACATATAAGAACTACCTTTATTCAATCATATTCTTCTAAATACATAAATAAAAATAGAAAAAATACAAAAGTATTTGCAATCAATAGACCTGATAAACACCATGTGCTATGTCATGGCTAACAGTTGGCATGTCTCTTGTAAATGAATAAAATACAAAAAAATATTTGTTATTGTATTTCTTACTTTTTTTCCGATAGGTGAAGCTACGTGTAGAGTACATCACTTCAAAAAAGTTCAAATGCATGAATATCTACTTCATTTGATATTTTATTATGATAAGAAATTTAATAGCCATATAAGATTTAGGAATTTTTTACTTAATCTAATGATTTTTCATTATACTTTGTTAACAAAAAATCAAGGATAATTTTTCAACTACTATTGTGCATCTGTGAGAATGGATCCATGAAATTCATATTGATTAAGTTTTTAAAGGCTTAATGTGGTTTTCTTTCAATTTTCAAGGAATGAGATCATATTGGAAAAAATATGTGTGAAAATAGCTGACATGATTGATCAATTAGGACAACCTACTCTTTCTTTCACATTGAGTGTTATAAACGCCAAATGGCCTAATTTGCATAGTTCAATGCCTTCTAAATTACTTGAAGATCCATGGGAAGTTTATTTTTGGAGGATATAAATTATTATCTTTAATATACATCACACATTCATGTATATACATTATATATTTATAACATTTTGTGAAGAAGTATTATAAAATCATTTTAAAACATAATGTGATTGGTGTTTGTGTGTGTAGATACCTAGATTTTTTCATAGGTACTTAACAATTCTAATTCTTGACACATCCTAAACCATTTGACTTGCACCCTAATACAAAAATCCTATTCACTATTTCTATAATCCATTTATGCATATGTCAGCTTGACCCTTTGCTCATCATCACTATTACATAAAACTTTCCAAGTTAAATGCTTAAATTTATTTATGCTACCCTTAGATTGTCACCAACTCAGGTATGTTGTCCTTGATTCTCTAGGACAAGTCTATGTTGATCATATAGGTCCACTACCATATGCATGTCCACCTAGAGTAACCATGTTGCACACCCAATAAAGGCTAGTTTATGAATTTTGAAAGATCTTTTTAAGTATTCCCACATGTTTCATAAGGTCAATTAAAGGAAATTGGCAAAAGGTTTTATTTTAAATATAAATCAAAGTTCATACATTATTTCTAGCTTGGCACTATCTATTAACCACTTACATGTTATTACACATTGAAAAAAAATCCATTATTCCTTCCAAATTCAATATCATTCACAAGGAGAAAATATAAGTCAATTATAAAGCATCTCAAAGTAAGTCAAGAGCTATAATTATCAAGTATCAAAATATATATTTATAATTACATATATATAGTCAAGAATCACAACTACATAATCATTATAGGTGGGAGAACTATGTGTGGATTGATTCCTTCTTCAAAGTATCTAGATATATATGTAGTGGTTAATCATTAAGTGAGTGATTGAATTAATCTCAATACATTACACTACCCCTCTCTTTTTTACTAGTTTATATCTCTCATGAAGACCCATAGGGTTTCCAAAGAAAATAGGAAAAAATAGTGATATCCACATGGAATGATCAAAATCTAATTATCTCAACCCAATCAATTGACATAGGTGTAGAAGGTGAAGTATATTATTTTTCATAGTCAATGCAAACAAGTCTATAATCAGTGAATGTAGCCAACTTGTGATGTTTTCTATGGAGCATTGTCATGTCCATAAATATTTCCATATTTTGTTCCTACTCTGGTACTATCAAAGTTTTGCCTTTCCCTCATTTCCATTTTCAATCATTAGTCATTATTAATTTAGATAAGTTCACAATAAATAGACATGACTGGCCTATGTTTTTATGCAAAGAGTGTAGTCATGTCTATAAATAGTTTTAGAAACTACCTGTGATCACACTTTTTCATAGTCCTATCTTTTGTCAATTCACATTGTTAGATATAAAAAACACTAATAGAAATTTAGATTTGAGATAAGTAAATTTATTCTTAGTGTTTTATAAAAATATTAGTTTTCCATATTTAGCATTTATAAATCATAATTGTTAATAATGAAAAACTTTACCACTCATATCTCTATCAAGTTTTACACCTTTTAAGAAAAAATTACTATTCTTAAATAAAAAATAGGGTAAAACATATTGGTGAACCCATATATTTTTTGAGATTTGATTTTCTTATTTTGGTCCTAGGGATTCATATTATTTTATTATTTCTATACACAAATAAGTTCTTTTTATTTGGTTTTCAATTTCAATTTATTTTTCTTTCTCTGCTTGCTTTCTAAAAACTATGTTTAGTAGTATTAAAATTCATAAGAATTGTCATTTTAGGAAAATCGGTCTTCAATTTTACTTGAGTTGTGGTGTGAGGGCTATTTCCCCAATACTCAAGCCATTAGATAGCACTATATGTGTATTTTAGTTTCCACATACCTCAAAATATATCAAAAAATCCTAAGATTTTACTTTTTAGACATAAGAAGCCTTGAACCATTTGTTCTTTTAATGCACTAGTAAACAGTTAGCCTTGAGAAGTTGCTCTCAAAGTATACTAGATATGGGATGGTATGGATATAGGAATCCTTAGTATATACTTCCCTTTAGGCATTGTTTAGTATTTTATGACTAGGATAAATATATTTAAGAGCCTAAAAAGTAAACACACCTTGACTAGTTACACATCCCTTTTGAAAATTCAATGTTTGAAAATCAAATCATGGAAATAATAAATGAACTATGCTTGCATATATTGAATTTCATTATCACAGTATATGTTACTTTCTAGGTGTTATTTAGATTCATTATATATTTTCATTAATCAAATTCAAATACAACCAAAATTTTTAAAATTAATGTACATTCTCAAGCCTTAATCAACTCATAATTTTGAAATAATGTTCCTAAGATATAAACACAACCAAGTCAAACAAATCAAGTATGATCTGGTAACAAGATCAGTTGTACATTTAGAATGATATAAGGCTTACTACACACATTGACAGACTTATCATGACCATTAAAATTGATAAACTTAATTCATAATAATTTTATGAAGTTAATGACAAAAAATTCACTTAATATATTAAGGTCAACTTGCATAATATTAATGCATTATTACACATTACAAGAGATGAACAAAATAAATAAGCTCAAGATTTTAATTCTAGTTTGGATATTATAGTTGTGAGATAGGAATCCAAGAGGGGGATTAGTCAAGTGTTAGTATAATAAACCTCAATAAAAACACACTAAGAATCTAACACCTCAAGCCCAGACACTTCAGGAGCGAGAGAAAAATACAAGTAACTAATAATGGAAGACAAAACAAGTGTTATTTACCTTCCTTGAGAGCAAGAGTTATATGTTGGCCATGGAATAATGTGCTTTTTTGTGTGTTTGAAGAGTCTTTGACAATGGTTCTCCTTGCATTATTTATCCTTGTCACCTTGGCAATGTTTGGATTGGATTTGGTAAGATGTAGTAATTTATCAATATTCGTGCATTATAACCTTACAATAATGCTTTATCTCTCAATAATTGAATATTATAACTTTAGCTTTGATCTATTGTTTTATAAAGGTCTTTGCACTTCTATTTATAGGTTTTCCATTTAACTCTAACCGTAGTGCAGTTAGGTTAGTTTTAACTATGGTTAGGTTTAGTTTAACCCTAGTTAAGTTAATAAGGGGATAAGCAATTAATATTTGGGATAGATATCCCATTTATTAAGCATTGATCTCCATTTCTATGTTTTAGGATTTCATGGAGATATTTTCAATTCCTTGACGTTGAGTATGATGACATCATCATAACCTCAATTTTATTAGAATTTATTTTTTACAAAACTAATATTCACTGATTACACAAGAAAATTTCACTTAAGCATTTAATTGCATATGCTTAGTTAATTTATTTTTCTTAGCATTTTTGCATTTTATAAATTATTTAAGTGCCCTACTTAATAGGTCAAAAGGCCAATCTATCAATTTTATAGGTTACAACTTGATTGGGGATGAATCTGTGAGAGTTTACTATTGCATATATGATAATACCCCAAATAGGGATGCCTCAACATAATTTTAAGAACTAATGTCTGATGGGTAGACGAAATTGGGGAATTTAGTGATTCCTATCCTTAATTTGCATTGTTTGGTAGAAACTAATTTGAAGTCTGGTTTGAACATAGTTGTGGGAAAAATAGGGTGTCTATTATTTTCCCATGTTTGAGAAGGCATTTCAAGATACAAGTAGAGTAACATCTTCTCAAAGAATTAAAAATTACTTAATGCCTTGGATAATTCCCTAAAAGGTGATGGATGAGACCTAGATGCCCCCTTGAGGGATCAAGTGGTAAATAAGGCTGGTGAACATTCCCCCAAAAATAAGGAAATGATGTAACCTAAGGTAACCAATGTGAAAATAATGATTTGCCGAAAGATGGTTATAATTAATGGCACATGGAGGTGCCTTAGTAGGGTCAATGAATGATAACGATTTACACAAAGGCATTTATAATCATTAGCAGAATGAAAAATGCCCAATAAGTCGAATAGGTTGAAAAATAAAGATTTGCCTAGAGGCAATTATAATCATCAACATAATGAAAATTTTCCAGTAGAGAAAATTGCGAAAGAGGGATTACAAACTGAATTCATACTCATGGAGTAACAATAAATAGGCATAATGGATATGCATGAATTTGGGATACCTACTATTATGTATATGCATGTATTAACTAACAAGGATTACATTTCATTTTGTTTTATTTACTTGGAATTTGGGTAGTGTTTGGGTAAGTCTGGGATTTTCTAGGTGTGAACAAAGAGAAGCATTGCCCATTACATTTTATGATAGATCTTTTGGCCTGATTTTTACTATAGTTTGTGATATTATGTATCATAGTTATAGATAAGTATAATAAAAATGTGTATCCAAAGCATGGAAAACTCAGTTTAAATAAAAATATAGTTTAAATGTAAGTCAACTTACATAGGCATAAGATATGAACAATCAAATCCTAATCAAATATAATGCCATAAATTAAGTGTAGGAATGTACACTAATTCATAACTTAAGTACAAGATATGGGTAATCAAGATTTAAGTCAAAATAAATTGTAAGAGTCTTATGAAAACCAAGAAACAAACTAACAAATAATAATAAATGAAAATAAACAAACAACAAAACACCAATAAATAAACAAGATCATAAACAATGAGAATAAATAAACGAAAACAAATAAAAGTGCAATAAATAAATTATTCTAAACACATAAAGGCAATATAAAAACAAACTAAGCTAAACAAATGACAATATACAAACAATAGTTATGCACAATGTTGGTGAAAATAGAATACAAATTGTTCATGCATGTGTAATAGAGGTATTACTCTTGGAGACAAGGTAACCCTTAAGCTAGGTAGTAATGACATAGGTAAAATAACAAAATAAAAAAGGGCACAACTTTTCCTCTAGTCTATAGGGAACAATGACACAAACAAAAACAAAAAAGGGGGAATAGAAGAAAAGGAAGAGGTAGTTGAGTTGATTCCATATGCATTAGGCAAGTGGTCACTACTTAGTTCCATGGACTTAAGATCTAATGTGAACTTTAAGATAAATGTAGTTATTTTAGGATATGAGATAAAATAAAATTTATGATAAGAAAATGTGATTGACTTGTAAAGGAAAATAGGAATGATCTCGCAAAATAGTGAGTGCATAAGAAAAGAGGGGATGATGCTCATATTCATGAAACATCAACACAAATAATCATGAAAGTGTGAGAGCATGGTTTAGGCTAAAAACACACTAAAAGATAATATATGAGTATCCACTAATTAACTAATTTGGTAATTCATAGTGTCTACTACATCTAAGTCTTGGAATGAGAATGAGCTCATAAAACAATGAGAGCCTAAAATGTCTATGACTCGTAAAATAGAAAGTATAGAGTAAGATTACGAGATAAGGCTAAATCATGCACTAGTCAATAAATCTCTAAAATAAGCATAAATACCTAACTTATCAAGCCTACTCCCTCAAGGGGTGTTGTTAATGAATTCTAAGAGCTAATTAAGAAAGGAATACAATCAAACCTTCCAAGTAGTGTCCCTCCTCAAAGAGCATCAAGAATCATGTTTTTCCTTGGATTTGATGATCCAAGTCTTTGTCAATTAAAAGTAACATGTACCTCCATCATCCCCTAGTGTATCAATGGCTTATGCTCATAATATTTTATCATTTTATGTGAACTGAAGCTTGTCTATAGCAATTTTTTCATAGTAAGTTTATATAACTGAAGCTTAAAAATGGTTTGGATCTCTTATTTATAGCTTTTCAAGATTTTTTAGGGTCAACCATGACCATCCATATTGAGATTAAAATGTGTGGCCATGGATTGATTCAATTTTGGAGGGACAAGCCATAAATAGGCCCATTAATATTTAGAATAATGGGGTATTGATGAGGCATAGGAGAGTTTAATTCTGATATTTATCCCATTAATGGCCTATGGATGAAACCCCATTGATGATGTCATGAGATGATGTAGAATTGAATATTTAATTTCCAAAAATTAGATATTCAACAACTTTCATGGAATTTTTACTTAAGCTCTTAATTTGGTTTAATTTTCTTAAGTGGATTTTATTAGTTTTCTACAATTCTTTGGAAATCTATTGCACACTTAATCAATCTAGCTAGAAATTTCATTTTACTAAGTTATAATTTGACTAGAGTATAATTAAAAAATGATGTTAGTTGCATACAGGATAATACCCTTGTTAGGTTATTATGGATGTGAAATAACACATGCACATGCTATGTGTTGCCAAATTAGAAGAATTAATTGGTCCAGGACATGATTTTTCATGGTCATAATTTGATTTAAATTATTTATGGATACATTTCCCCATTTAGGGATACATTATCACAAAATAACACCTGTACATGACAAGTTCAAATGATTTAGAGCATTTTAGTGAATTTGGTCCAGATTGTGCATTATCATAGAATATCATTTAGATTGATAATTTTAGCATAATAGTGATAGGAATTAGATGTACACATTTTCCCCCAATTGAAGAAGGCATAGTGAGACAATCAGTTAAAGTAATATCTTTTTAAAGAATGAAATGGTGGCTATAATTAGAAGAAATAAATTTCATTCCTATTTTCCATTAAATTTTCCATGAGTTACGGTAAAATAGGGTTATAAAAATTCCCCAAACATCATTTGGGAAACCCATGATGCCCACTCAAAGGGAAGACAACAAATTTTAAATATTTTACAGGTTGTCCCTCGATCATAATAAATAGTAATCATGTTGATTTTAGTAAAAGAAGTTAAAAAAAATCAATTAGAATAAAGAAAGAGGAAAAACTAATCAATGGGGCTAAAATAATAGCCTGGGAGAGATGAAATGGTTCAACTATAAGCCAGGGGGTGAAAATTTTGAAAAAAATACTAGATTTTGACCCTTGAGGGGTAAAAATAGTTCATTTTTACCCCTCACTATAGTAAATCAGAGCTCTGAGATTTGTGCATGAAAGAAATGAGAAGGATGGCTAATATCCCACACCACCATCACCTTGGAGAGTGCGTGAGAGATTATCCAAGGCCATCAGGGAATAGAATATTAGTATGTAATTTTTTTGGTATTTAATTTTTTCATTTATGGTATTTATTATGCATAGGAAGTATGATGTTTGGTGATCCTGCCAATTGCCCAATTTGACAATCAATGAATTCATCTACAAAAATGGTAGAATCACCACAAGATCAAAAAAAATTGAAACCCTTTTCATTGGATCATGGGTGGAAATGGTGAATTCTATACTATATCAATGAATTTTAAATTTTGGGAAAAAAATTCCAAACAAACAATGAATTAGTGAAGATTAGAGGGATTGCCTTGCACTTTGGCAGGAACAACCTGCCATTCAACGGGTTCATTAGGAATGGTGAAAATAGTCTATAAAATGATAGAATCACCTTGTATAATGGAAAAATATCCAAAATAAGGAAGGATGGGGCCAATAAGAGATTAATCCAATCCCAAAATTAGAATAATAAAGGATGGGGTTAATAGATGATTAGTCTAGTCCCCAAAATTAAAAGAATCTAGGTAGATTTGATTAGTGAAAGGAAAAAAATAATTAACCATATTCCCAATTTGTTAATTGAAAGAGTGATTCATAATTATTACCTCATGGAAGTGATGATCGTGAGTTATCTATTGACATGGGATCTATATCGATGAACTCATGGGTGTTCTAGAGGTCATGGAGTTATACCACCTGGCATGATTGCTAATGGTTCAAGCAAACAGTGCCTACTTATCAACATTAGTGGAAAGGTGGCACTTAGAGACCTCAACCTTTCATTTTCTAATCAGGGAGGCCATGTTGACATTAGAGGATGTGCACCATATATTATAGGTACCAATGTGAGGCCTAAGGATTACCTAGATGTTGGTGGGCTGATGGGCTATATTGGGTGAGTTGTTAGGTGTTATCACAAACTTAGAGGTGGTAGATGGTAGTATTGATATTAATATGCTAGAGCATCTGACATGGCCTCTAGATAATGAAGTATGATTAGGATAGGGGCCATGTATCCTAGACATTGTGATATTGATGGATATTAGTATAGACACCTAAAATTGGCCACCAATGCCCTCAAACCAGACTTCAAAATGTTTCCTACCAACCATTGCAAATTAAGCCTAAGAATCACTAAATTTCTCAAATTTACTTATACATCATTCTTCAAAGCTTAGAATAATTTTGATACATTTATAAATTGGGTATCATACTGTATGAAATCATAACCTCTCATGGATTCATGTCTAATCATCCTATGACATCACAACATGCAATTTGTCTTAGGAACTTATTAAGTGGGGCAAGTGCACACATAAATCAAATCTTAAAAAGAGATAAATGGCTAATTATAATTAATTAATAAGACAAATAAAATTAAATGCTTATTTTAGTTATCCATGTGTAATTAATGAATTACTAAAAAAGGAAATTCAAAAATCATGAAATATCCTAGCTTTTCATCTTGACATTTGTGTGTTGTCAAGCCTTTGTAAATATCTCACACATGCCTATTCAATTAAATCCAAGATTTCTTGACCCCTTTTGGGGTTCATTTACTCATTTAGGTTAGGTTTGAACTCATTTCGTATTTAAACTAAACCTTAACTCACCTTGGGTTGGGGTTAGTTTCTAAGCCTATAAATACAAGCCTAGACCTCTTCATAAACATGCTTGGATAATGTAAAATTATAATGAAATTTTTGTAGCATGATTCTTAGTAATATTTTTATAATTCCCAAATATTGAGCCAAGCCACGTGATCCATACCAAGCCAACACAATCCAATAATGGTGCCAAGGAGAGAAAGAGCAAAGAAAACTCCATTATCAAATATTCTTTGAGCAAAATCTGAGAAAGCCACATGATAAATCATTTGGAGCATTTAAGGAAGGTAAGGATTATTTTTATTTGAATTTTAGTTGAGTTTTTCATTTTATTTTGTTTATTATGCTCCCCTTATGATCTAATCTTAGAGATATTAAGCATGTTAGTGTGTTTATTTCATTGTTTTCTGAAAACTAACACTTAACCTAACCTCCTCTTTATTTTCAAAATCCTATAATCACAAATGGCATGCCTAGTGGTACCCAAAGCATCCCACATATAAAGGATACCATGATGTAACTCCTAAATTTTCAAATGAATGCTTAAATTTCTTAAAAATTAGATTTTTTGCTTTGCTTTTTTGTATTTTATTTTTTATTAAAACTCTATTTTACCAGTAAATTGACAATGATTCTCTTGAATTGATGTCGATCCTCTCAAGAATTGACATTGATTATCCTGAATTAATGTTGATCCATGTGTGTAGAAGATAGGACATGGTGGGAATGTGTTTTTTGAATTTATCTTGAGCTTTCTAGAGTTGTTTTGTTTCTAAGGGCCTAGCTATCATTTTACTAACCATTTTTATTGTAGGATTTTGAACTATTTTATAGATTTATTCTCATATTTATAGCAATCTTTCCTATGAAGAAAAATGTACTCTATTTCCTTTGATTTTTGTAGATAGATAAGAATTGATGTTGATTCCTATCGAGCAACGTCAATTCATATAGATCGGCGTTGATCATTGCATGAATTGATGTTGATTCTATGTAATAAATAAAAAGAAACCCAAGAGATAATTTTTAAGTCTTGTTTGCTCATCTATTAATGTGCTTCAAAGTAGGAGAAAACTCTCTAACCCTTGTAGGTCCAAGGTTGGAATAAAACATGAATTTATAAGTTTAGACTCATGAACATTTCATTTTGGGTGTTTAAAATAGATTTAGCTAACTCTTGAAACACTTAATTTTGGTACTAAAATGAGTTTGTTAAATCTTGAACATTTGATTTTAGTAATTAAAAGGAACCTAGAATTGTTAAGTCTTAAACACTTCAAATTTGGTGCTTAAAATGAATTTGTTAAGTCTTGAACATTTCATTTTTAGTGCTTAAAATGAACATAGGTGTTTTTTGCTTAAGTTATTTTTTGTGAATTATTACATTTTTTTAAAATAAGCCAAGGGGACAAATAACTTCGTCACACATCTCAATTTGGTGCCTAAAATCAACACTTCCTTATATCACATTTTTTTTGAAAGTATTTGTTACTTGTATTTTTTTCAAAAATAAGACTGTGTGTATGCTCTCGCCCATCCCTTATAAATAACTTGGGTGATAAAAAGTGATTTTTCACTTTCAATTTGTGCATATTCCAAGGTGTGGAAATAATGTTGTCTAGGCTCTCCCCAAAAATCATATGGTTTGGGTGATCTAAATGTAACCCTAAAGTCTATCTACTTAGTTATTTCTTTTATGCAATTTGGCTTGTGAAGGGGAGTTCATAGCTTTTTCATAGGTTATTTAGGGGTGCTTTGACCTATTAATTCATCTCCTAACATCATACCAACCCCATTCCATGGTGGATTATATAAATCAGAGCATGCATACTGTGAGAGCCAAGGGGTTGAGCAATTAACTTCTCCTTTCTTAATGAAGACCCAAGTCAAGTTTGGTTAATAAAGGGATTCCACTAAGCAGTCCATGGATGGAATCTCTATGCAAAATAATAGACCCTTGCATAGTAATTGGACTAATATGAACTCAATTGATGTGATGCATATCTAATGTTAATCATACTTGGGACCAATTTACAATTTCAAAAATTATAGTTTTAGTCAACCCTATTTGACCAACCATGTCAGTTTAGGGCTTAGGATGATTTACGTAGTGGTATTTAGTATTTTTCCTTTTACTTGTTTTATCTTTTGATTCTAAAACATTTTTTTATTTATGCCACATCAAAATGAGTCTTGTCTCTACATTACTCTATTATTTTAGGAGGTGTTATGTCATCCATTTGACATTATGCCTTGAACTTTTGTCAAAAACATTGTTTATGTCACTTGATTGAAATGGGTAATATTGCATTGCCTAAATCATTTCAAGTTTTGTGCCTTAGAGTCATGAAACAACTTATCGATCATACCTTTAGAGATCCATAATGTCATTATGTTGCTCAAATCATTTCATAGACTTATCTTGTCTTGTGTCCAAAGTTTCAAATTTGAAACCAATATGTGTGTCTTATGGAACCTTGTTTAGTTTTGTTATGCCATTCACCTTTGTTTATATTATTTGGTCAAAAATCCTAGTTTTTCCTGATTTGAATTTTTAATTAACTTTGACAAAGTTTGAATTCAAACATTGATTGATTTCTATATAGGCCTTGTTTAATTAGGGCTTAGACACCAATCTTTATCTTTTGAGTTGTGTAACTTAGGTTAATTCATTACCCAAATTTGAAATTTATTTTTTGTGCCTTTATTTTGGGAGAAAATAATATATCTCTAAGTGTCTTTTGTTTTGTGCCTTATGTCAAATTGACCAAGTTTATGTCTAAATTCAGATGTCAAGTTTATGCCAAAGTGTTTCAGGTTTGTTAGATTAAATCATCCTTTTTATTTGAATTCTAGATTTTAATAACACAATTGGCCAAAAGTCCTACTACTTGCCTTTGTTTGAGCCTATCTTTTGACACTGCATTTGTCCAAAATACCTAGCAACCTTTTCCTATATTAGACCTATTTGGAGCACTTTGGACCTAGAGTTTGGCATTTTGTTTTTAGTTAATTTACTTGACCTTTTTGTATGTGAGACATTTAGCATTGGACATTTGATGTTGGATTGTTTTATACCAAGTTTTTGCATAGAAATTTTGGAGATACAACTCCATACTTTTACCAAGTTAGATTGAGTTTTGAACTATTTGTCTTTTTAGACATTATTTTTTAGAGTTTGTATAACTCTATCCTTTTTGTTGTAGAACATTCACTATTGATTTGACCATATCTCACTATACATGTAGTGAAGCCATGTAAAATCCAAGATATAGTAATGTTATCACACAAGAATACTTTGATCAAGACCCCTATGAATATGATGTCATTTTTGAGATGGATCCTAATCTACCTTACAACACTCAATCAGGGGAATAGATTAAAGATCCTTTGGCTCATTATTTGGTTAAAATGCATCCATAAATAGAGTAGGAATAAGATCTAATGGCATAATACTTATCTAACATACCTTCGGTTGTAGAACAATTCCAATAGAAACCTTATTACATTACAATGCCATCAGCCTATGACCCTTATTTTTTTGATCATCACTTGCTTGCAAACAAGTATGAAGTCTTAATTAGAGAAATAGAGGTAGGGGATAAGTTTTTGGAAGACTTTCCCCATGAAAATTTTCCAAGTTTAGTAAGAGTGCCTTAAAGCATGCCTTATAATCAAAATATAAAATAGGCCTCTTCTAGAAAACCTCATGTTATAGTGTCAATTCCATATTAGGACCCTCATATACTTATCACAATAAAGGGCCTCATAGAGGATCACTTCATATAGATACAAATAACATACCAAACCTATCACACAACTTCAATAACATGACCTTGTCAAACACTCCTCTTATTAAGTTAGCTCCTTTAGTAGGGGTCTTAATCAAATTAACAAGCCAAGAAAATTAGGGTTTAAACCCATTCATTAAAGGTAATTAAATTGGAGATATGTTTTATACCCCAACCATCAAAGAAGTGTCTTCTGATTCTACATAGAATAGTGAGCCCAACATAGTGGATAATATGTAAGTAGTGTTAATGCACAAAAAACTAGTCCATAACAAAATGTGCCTTTAGCTAACACTGTGATTGGTTCAAAAATGTAGGGGGTAGGATTTTATACCTCCCAACTATAAAAAACTACCTCTAATCCTCAACCAACTACTTCTTCGAGCACCTAACCAACAAGATTAAGTAGTCAACCAATGACTAGTGTCATGCCTCAATAGAAGGTGATGAATGTTACTCCACCACACCAAGTAATGGATAACATTCCATAACAACAAGCACCATCCAACATACCCATTTAGCAAAGGTAAAACATCTTTCCACCTCAATATGGGGAAAGCAAATGTTCCACATCATCAGATAGTGATGAACATACCTCTTCATTTGTAGACAAATATACCATTATAATCACAAACAATGTCTAATCAATCATTTGTAGACAAATATACCATTATAATCACAAACAATGTCTAATCAATAGCATACCAATATTGGTTAGTGACAAATGTTGAACGTTCAACATGCATCTACATCCCAATAGGGGTTCACACAACCAAGAGGTTCCAATGTTCCACAAGTATCAATTAGGAAATAGTTGCCTTTTATTCCTAACATGCCACAACCTCAAATATAGGGCCTTATTTCATAAGTTTCCCTTAATCATCAAGGTATGATTAGTTGGCAACAAGTCCCTATTCAACCTCAATAGGCACAATACTTACCTACCAGCCATATCCCTCCATCTCAACCTCAATTTTTTGAAAACTAGGCCCATATACTCAATCCTAACCAGAATATTGCATAGTAGCATGTGTAATTTCAATAATTGCATCTTAATCCATACATGCATATTCTTGGCCAGTTCACTAGACAAACTAATATTCCCCAAAAAATGCATCCACTATACCCTTGTCAAATTAACCAACTTGTGATCACCCAACATCCACCTCAAGCCAATGTTCCCACTAGTTTCCTCGCATAAGAGTTGTAACAAATAAAGGATGAAATTGCCCTCATCTAAGATGGTTAATAAACTAAAAATTTAATTTCGATGATGTGTGTTCTTACCCATTCAAAATGGAGCACTTTTAAATACCATTTCTTCTAGGGTATGAACCACCAAAGTTCAAAAAATACAAGAGGAAAGGTGACCCCAAGACCCACTTAATGTAATTCTTTATTGTTTTCCAATCAGTGTCCTATAATGACATATACCTCCTATTGTTGTTCCCAAGGAGTCTAGTAGGACAACCATTAGAATGGTTTCTAAAAATTTCCAATAATTTAGTTTTTGATTTCAATGAGCTTTTAGACAAGTTTGTGCAACACTTTTACTATATCGAGCATGATATTTCATTGGTAGATTTGATGCAAGCCAAATAAAAGACCGAAGAAATATTTTTAATTTGTTTGTAGCGATGGAGAGCACTTTCCAGTCGATTCACTCATAGTCTACTTGACAAGCAATTAGTCACTATGTTCACCAAGAATTTACATAGTGAGATATCTTACCATTTGGAATTGCAATGTGCACATACCTTTAAGGAGATCATTTATAAAGGTTTGTTGATTGAAAGAGACCTTACTAACAAAAGGATCATTAAACTTGCCTTATCAAATCCAAAATAGAATCAAAACCATAACAATGGCCAAAATCTGAACCAAGTCCAAGCATAAGCATTGAAACCAACATAGACTAATAATTATGATAAACCAAGTAGTTCAATTGCAATAATAAATTTTTTGGTAATGGAGTAACCAAGTTCTATCATGTCCAAATGGTACAAACACCATTTTCTCAACCTATGTCACATATGCAAATTAATCCTAACCAACAAACCTTTCAACAAGTAGCAAGTGCAACAGCCCATACCAACATAATAAATGCAACAACCTATGCCTTTACAAAACCCTCCTATAAGGCAAACATTGCCTACTCATCACATCTTTAGTGACCTTAGAGATCCCATTGAGTCTATGTTTTGTAAACTAGTTATTGTTAATCTGATTAATTAGCCTATTCTAAATCATTATTCTGAGGGCATTGATTATCCAAATTGTTATGGATAAAATGAATTCTATGAGTATCATCAAGTTAATGGAGACAATTTGCATCATTGTGTGTAAATTAAACATTTGATTTAGAACATGTTAGAAAATGGGGAGATAACATTAGGTAATGGAGATTCCACATCCAATAAAAATCTTAGTATCTATTAAAACCCCTTTCCACAACATAACAATCAACAATAGTAATAAATGACAAAACAATAATAACAATAATATCAACAGTCATGGTAGAACTAATAAAATTAGTAGCAGAACTAACAATGTCAGCCAAATGGATGGAACCAAGGTCATAATGATTTCAATAACTAATAGACCTACCATGCTATTGCACATGACTATAAAAATATTGTAGGCCATCTTTTGGGAGGTTGTGTTTCTACCATTTCCATCAATCCAAAACCAAATACCAATCAAAGAAGACCATTGCTAATCATTCCTAATCAACCAATCTATATCAATGATCCTTCCTTGACCTAAGACCACATATAAGAATACCAGTAAACAAGGATTCCTATGTTTAGACCTTATATTTATAATTCATCATTGACCTGTGACCATGCACAAGTGCATTCATAATTGAGACTTATCTTATCTAGTCCCCCACTACCATCATTTGTTACCAATAATGGTCCAGTACATAATCCCAATTATGAAATCACAACTTGATAGTTGAATATTATCATATCAGGCCTATAGCCATAGCCATTTACCACTCCACCCATTCCACCAACTATTTTGGCAAAGAATAAGCCATTTTCTATTATCCAAGAAAAGACGGTCAATATTATGGAATAATTGTAGAAGACACTCACACAAATCTCCATTTTGTATTTGTTATGTTTATCAACCATCCATAAGAACATCTTAATAGAGTTCCTTAGCCAATCCTAAGTTCTTAATGACATATCCATAGACCACTTTCAAGTTTTGGTTGGACATCTAGATCTAGGCCAACAATTAACCTTTGACCAAAGTGATATATCATCCCTTATCCCTCTGCATAACAATCCATTATACATCAAAGTTTTCATAATACAACACAAAGTGAAGCATGTCCTCATAGACAATGGATCAGGTCTAAATATAGTGTCTCTAAAGCTTATCAAGCTTCTTGGATACACTATAGTTGATCTCCAACCAGAGGTGATCACCATCAAAGCCTATGACAATGAATAATGGGAATCATAGGGTACTATTATCTTTCCAATTATTTTTGGGCTTTGACCCACAATACATTATGCCATGTCCTAAACCTTGATTTGTCATATAATATGTTTCTGGGTAGACCTTGGATACATGAGATTCGTATAATCCCTACTATGTTTCACCAGTGTATCAAGTTTGCCCATTCAAGTATGGACATTACTGTCCATAGATATTTATAGCCATATGAGCATTATAAGAATTTGGAGGTCGAGTACCAAATCTATAACTATCATTTTGGCCTAAATATAGTTACCAAGAAGGACAAAGGGAAATAAATACGTGTCAATTCACTATAGACCAATTGCATTGACCCAGACACCTTTGATTCACTTTCACACATACTACCTCTTAAAATAACTAATCATTATACCATCTCGACTAATGGCCCAGAAGAATATTTGACCCATGATAAATTCTATATTTCCAAGCTTCCATAGAACCCTAAGTCCTTTAGAAGACCTAAATTTAGACCAACTTGTATGATATGGTAAAGAAAGGGTAAAGGAAAACTATATAGTCCACCCTTTATCATTTTTGTATTGGCCACTGGCCACAAATTGGACCCACTCAAAGGTGATGAATCTTGGTTATATAATGATGAATTAGATTATTGTTACATCAGTGCCAAGTATCCCATTTCAAACAAAATCATGGAGAAGCATGCCTATGAAGGAGGAGGCCTTGGGCTAAATCATAGGGTCTACTTGAGCCAATTTTTACCACTCAGTAAAAAGTAACATATGGTCTTAGATTTAAATTACCAAGGGGTTGACCCCACATATATTATTAATTTTCCAACACCAATGACTAGTGATGAGATGACAGTGAAGCAGAGTCCAATCATAGCCCATTTGATGACCTAGCCAATACTAACTTCTTTGACTCTAATGCCATCTATACCCTTAGACCAATTATTCACCATAATC
Organism: Torreya grandis; assembly: GCA_037957365.1. NCBI lineage: Eukaryota > Viridiplantae > Streptophyta > Pinopsida > Cupressales > Taxaceae > Torreya > Torreya grandis. Next base: position 2,327,306 of record JARHVA010002640.1, on the reverse strand, counting down.
TACTTCCCTTATATCATCCTTAACTTATATATTGGGACCAATAAGAATCAATAGTGTTGATTAACAATTTTTAGAATGATGAGGCCTACTGTGATTCTAGGCCTTAGGGATAATGTTCCATTGGGAGACCACAAACAAGGGTTCTCAATCAATTTGGATCCTAAAGCCTATTTTGGATAATGGGTGAACACCCTTAGTCATAGACAACTAAATAAAATATTGAGTTCCCAAAGTGAAAACATTTTTGAGGTGCTTTTGGACTAGGGAAATAGTAAAAAGATAGGCCAATCTAGTGGTGAAAACCTATTTTAGGTGTCATTAGATGGGGGTGTTCAACCTTCCTCAAACATAGCTCAAGAAACCACCAATGATAAACTTGCCTATGGATCTAAGTTCAGTCTTGAATAACAACAATATTTTTATGAAATCATCCAAGAGTTCCTGATTGTATTTGTTACATGGCCATCCCTACCATTTGGTTATTTTGATTCATCATGCTTAGGATAACTTGAAGAGCCAGTCCTACTAAAGGACTCTACTATTGTAGATCAATTCAAATCTTTGCTAACTATCCTAGAAGATGGTTTGATCCTTTTAGTAGAGGATACTATAGAGGTTAACATCAAGACTCTGAGTAACCAAAAATGGATTAAATTAGGTGCATCCCTCATTAATGAAGAATGTGAAGTTTTTACATCCCTTTTAATGGAATTTGTTGAATATTTACTTGGGCCTAGTTTGATAGGCTAGGTTTAGACCCTACCTTAGTTATGCACCACCTTATGGTACATCTTGATGTCAAACCTATAAAAAAATTACATAAGATGCATCCTTTCATTATTGTATTAGTGAATAAAGAGTTGGAAAAACTCTTAGAAGTAGGATGTATTGGACTGATCCACTACCCAAAGTGGAGCTCTAATTTTGTACTAGTTAGTAAGAAACTAAAAGGAATTAGAATCTATACTAAACTCAAAGAAATCAATAAGGCCTGCCCTAAGGATGAATTTCCTCTACCAAACATTGACATGATAGTTGAATCCATAGCAGGTTATGAAATATTGTCATTGATGGATGGATTTTTAGGGTACAGCTAGATTTGAATCACGCTAGAAGACCAACACAAAACAACATTCACCACTCTGTCGGGAACATTATATTATCAAGTTATGCCATTTGGTCTCAAAAATGTTGGGGCCACGCATCAAATATCCATGACCATAATATTTCATGATATGATGCATGACATTATTGAATACTATGTCGATAACATACTAGGTAAATTAAAGACTAGGGCCATTCATCTAGTAGCACCAAGGAAGATATTTGAGAGACTAAATGAATACAAAGTCAAGATTAATCCTAAGAAATGTGTTTTTAGATTTACTTTAGGTAAATTTATAGGCTTCATTATGTCTCATTGAGGCATTGGAGTCGATCCAGCCAAAGTACAAGCCATTACTTAGATGTTAGCACTGACCAATTTGAAGCAGCTCTGTAGTTTATAGGGAAAGATCTAGTCAATTAGATATTTCAACTCTTAATTGGATGATAAATTCCAAAGTTTTACACACCTCATAAATAAGGGTGTGAAATTTCATTGGGATGAAGAATTCTAAAAAGCTTTCCAAAAACTAGAGTACTATCTAGCCAATGTGTTGGTTCTGTTCCCACCAATGCGAAGAAAGCTATTTTTATTATATCTATCTACCATGAATAAAGTCCTATGGGTAGTTCTAGCTCAAAAAGATGATAATGTAAAGGAACATGTCATGTACTATCTAATTTATACACTAGTCATGTATAAGCATAATTATATGCCCATTGAAAAATCTTATTTAGCTATGGTCTTCATAACTTAGAAACTACAACATTACATGTTGAACAATAAGACCATGGTCATTTCGAAAGTAGATATGCTCAAGTATCTACTATCTAAAAAAAAATACAAGGTTGCATGGCCAAATGGATCATGTTTCTCAATGAGTTTGAGATATAATATGTTAACCATAAATCCATTAAAAGACAAGTTCTTACAGATCAACTTGTTAAAGCACCCCTTGTAGATATTCCAATTCCATGATGAATCTATTATGACCATCATTAAAACACCTATTAAGGAGTATTACTAGAATCTATATTTTAATGGATCATTCACTACACACGGATCAAGGGTAGGCCTTTTATTCATTACACCATAAAGGGATCTCATTCGTAAGTCATTTAGGATCAGCTTTCCTTGTACCAACAACATGTCTGAATATAAAGTGCTCATCATAAGGCTTTGAAGGTAGTACAATGGAAAATGTAACATCTAAAGGTTTATGGTGATTCTTAGTTAAGCATCAATCAAGTTATAGACCATTTTCAAACCAAGGATAATATACTAGTGCCATATAAGGCCATGGTTGACACTCTCAAGTAACAGATTATCGATGTCCAATTTGAACATATACCAAGGGCCAGTAATAGAATAATTGATCCAAAACTTAAAAGCTTTGGTTGAAATATAATTTAAGAAATAATAAAAAAATAACAATAATGTTATCTCTAAGAAGAGATGTTTTATTCATCAAATTTGTAGACCCAAACATATGCCTATCTCTGAGAAGAGATGTTTGATTTCTATTTTGGGTTACATATTCATTTATACACATTTTGAAGGTAGGATGAGGATGTGGAAGGTCACCAATATTGAGGGATATTAAGTGGTTAAACTTCCATGATTTACAACAATACAGAATTCAAGGAATTACTATTATTATAAACTTACTATTTTTAGATTGCACTACTAAAATTGAAATTTGGGGCACTTCCATTAGGTTTTTGAGGGTCAAAATCTATTGATAAAAGCTCCATGCCATCTCACCACATTCTCCTCATTCTTATATTTTAAATGGTTCAAATGGGGAGGCAAATAGAGCTATGGTGAAAATGTTATGGCTCCCAGAAGTCCTACCACTAATTGGGGTAGGACCATCACCTGAATTATCACCTGGAATGTTGCTTGGATCATTCCTCCCTCCTTGAGAAGTAATGGTCCCGATTGCATCAAGATTTGTCATCAAGTATGGCAGTTGTGTTTTTATTTGATTCTTGATGCATAATTGGAATGGACTATGCTTTGTGGAGCTTTGTAGAGCCAGATTGTTCACCATTTCTATCTAACCATTAATCTATGGCTGGGAGGCCATGAACTTCTTTAGCTTATTATCTATTGGCTTTTGTTGTTGTATTGTTTGTGTAGTAAAGGCTGAAACATCAGCCCTTTTGGATTCTTGTGACTTGACCACCATGAGAACAAATATTGATGTAATGGGGACCATTTCTTCTAAAGGAGGGAGGAATGATCTGGGCAACATTCCAGGTGATAATTTGGGTGATGGTTCTACCCCAATTGGTGGCAAGACTTCTGAGAGCCATAAATTTTTCACCATAGCTTTGTTTGACTCCCCATTTGAACCATTGGAAAGCTAAGAATGAGGAGAACACAATGAGATGGAATTAATCTTTGCTTAATGGATTTTGACCCTCAAAAACCCAATGGAAGTGCCCCAAATTTTAATTTTAGTAGTGTAGTCTAAAAATAGTAAGTTTCTAAAAATAGTAATTCCTCAAATTCTGTATTATTGTAAATTGTGGAAGTAAAAACAATTAATCTCCCTCGATATTGGTGACCTTTCACATCCTCCTCCTACCTTCCAAATTTGTATAAATAAATATGTAACCCAAAATGGAAATTAGACATCTCTTCTCAGAGATAGGCATATGTTTGGGTCTATAAATTTGATGAATAAAACATCTCTTCTCAGATATAGCATTATTGTTATTGTGTTATTCACCTGAATTATCACTTGGAATGTTGCCTAGATAAATAATATATGTCATGGATACTATTGGGTCTCTAATTTGACAAATAAATATGGAAAAAAATACCAGTTCTTCATTCAAAATCTATTGGAAATATTGTCATTGATGTCAAAGGTCTAGCATTTTTTGTGATAAAGACCCCATTGCATTTAATGATATTTGTAATTGTTATATCTTGGATAATGTGAGTTAATATTTATTTAATATTAGCGAATATATTTTTGGTTGCATATGAGATAAAATAAGGGCCCATGGAGAATTCAAAGAGCCATGGGGTAAAGATAAAAGAAGGATGGGATACATTTTCCCATGAAGAGTCATCTTGGGGAATTCCAAGAGTCACCAAGTGAAGACAAAAGAGGAAGGGAAAATTTTCTCATGAAGGGACACTTTGAGGAATATGAAGAGTCACCAAGATAAGGACAAAAGTGGAAGGATGTTTTTGATCATGAAGGGTCACCACATGAATTTTCAAAGACAAGAATATGAAGGGTCATACAAGTTTGGCGCCATTTTCCATGAGGATTGAAGGGTCACAAAGGGAGAAGGCCAAAGGTCATTTGGAAAGCTATAAATAAAGGCTTGAGAAGCCATTTTTAATATGAGAGATGGAGGTTGATTTGATATTGTAATATCTAGCTTAGAAGAGCAATTGTGAGAGATGAATATGATTTGTATTTGTTATATCTAGCTTAGAAGACCAAAGGTGAGAGAGAGGAAAGAGATGTTGTATTGAACTATCATTTGTTGAGATAGAAACATTGAGAGATAGGTGTGTGGTATGCACAAAGGGGTTGGTGCTCCTATGGGTTGGTGCTCATGAATTATTGCTGGGTTGGTGCTCAGCAAAGGGGTTGGTGCTCATGAATTGTTTCTGGTTTGGTGCTTGACAAAAGGGTTGGTGCTCTTGTGGGTTGGTGCTCATGAATTATTGTTGGATTAGTGCTCAGCAAAGGGGTTAGTGCTCCTATGGGTTGGTGCTCATTAATTGTTGTTGGGTTGGTGCTCCTGTGGGTTGGTGCTCATGAATTGTTGCTAGGTTGGTGCTCAGTAAAGGGTTTGGTGCTCCTGTGGGTTGGTGCTCATGAATAGTTGTTGGGTTGGTGCTCAACAAAGGGGTTGGTGCACCTGCAAGTTGGTGCTTGCAAATATTGTTTGGGTCGGTGCTCATTCATATACTTGTGATTATTCTCTGTGGTTTTTCCCACATTGGGTTTCCATGTTATATTTGGTGTTTCTCTCTATCTTGTGTGGTGTTTATTGTTTGAGTTTTATTGCATATCTAAATGTTTGATTAAGTGGAATTTGGTTAAGGGAAATTTTTATAAGATATATGATAACTGATTCACCCCCCTCTCAGTACATTCCATGCTTAACAATTGGTATCAGAGCAAGTTTCTTTAGAAAAGTTTTACAGCTTGAAGGTAGATCGGGAAAGCACAATGGCTGAGTCATAAGAAGGATTTTCTAAAAATAAGGCACCTTTGTTTGATGGGATGAATTATGCTTTTTGGAGCATGAGAATGAAGGTTTATTTGATGGCCCTTGGATTTGACATATGGAAAGTAGTGGTGGAGGAATATGAAGAGCCACAAACATCTACAATTACTCCAGCAGAAAAGAAGGCAAGTGAATGTAATGTTAAAGCTTTAAATGTTATTTTATGTGGTTTATGTGAATCTAAATTTGTTAAAGTTATGCAATGTAAATCTGCTCATGAAACTTGGGTAAAACTTGAGAATATTTACAAAGGTGTTGGAAAGGTTCAGCAAGCTAAGCTTAAGACTTTTAGAAGGTACTTTGAAAGTTTGAAGATGGAAGAAGAAGAAGATATAGCAAGTTATCTTTTACGAGTTGATCAAATCATAAATCAGATTCAAGGTCTTGGAGAAATGTTGAATGAGTCAACAGTGGTGAAAAAGGTTTTGAGATCTCTACCAATGAGATATGATGCAAAGGTTTCAGCAATTGAGGAGATGAAGAGTTTAACCAAGCTAAATATGGATGAGCTTCATGGTATACTCATGGCATATGAGATGCGGATAGAACAAGATAAACCATCAAAGAGAGAAGTGGCTTTCAAGACATCAAAGAAAGAGAAATCTAAGATTCAAGAATCAAGTGATAGTTCCAGTGATGATGAATATGACAATGGAGTAATTTTCATTTGCAAGTCGAAAAGGGGAATAGGTAAATATCAAGTAAAATTACCTTTTAAATGTTTTAATTGTGGAAAGATTGGACATTTTTTAGCTAGATGCCCAAATAAGGGTAATGATGATGAAGAAGAAAATCCTACATACAAGAAAAATTTCAAAGGCAAATCTAAGAAGGGATTCAAGAAGAAGACCCTGTATTCTAAGGATCTTAGCTCAGTCAAAGATAGTGGAGTCAGTGATTTAGAATAAGAAGAGATTTTATTCATGGCCATACATGAAGATGATCAAGAAGAAGAAGAGGAGGAAGCTGAAGTGAATATGGAAGGAGAACTCATTTGTGCCCTTGAAGAATTAAAAGTTGTTGAGAAGAAGAATCGAATATTAAAGCGCCAGATCGAGAAAAATGAACAAGAGTCAAAGGAAATGATTGAAGATCTACAAGCACACTTTTAAGAATCCAAGAAGAATGAAGAAGATCTCACAGAATAGTTAGAAATAGCAAGAAAAAAATGTCAAAGGTATGTTATTGAAATTGCCTCTTTAGAAGAAGATATTGAGAAAGCAGTCAATGATAAAGTAGTTAGTGATTCAAAATATGAGGATAGCACTAACATACTAAATAAGATATTGGAAAGACAAAAAGAAAATTTAGATAAGATAGGGATCAGATTTGAAAAGAAAAAGAGCTATGTTGAAGCTCTTACAAAAGAGGAAAAAAAAGGGGAGAAGTGAAAAATACAGAGGACATTTCAAACAAAGAAGGCTGGAGAGAACAAAGCTACAAAAGGCAATCAGGTCAGAAATATATAGACAAGTCTTATTTGTATGGCTATTGTTTTTATTGTAATGGATATGGTCACAAGAAATTAGAATGTATAAAAAGAGATAACAATTTTAAAAATAAGGAGAAGGAAAGTCAAGTAGAGTCAAGCAGAAGCCACAACTCTTTTGCTCCTCTATCAAGCTCTAATGAAGAGACCATAGTATGATACAAGTGCAACAACTTCAGACACATAGCTTGGTATTGTAGAAGTGTGTTCGATTTAGTCAAGAAGGATCAGAGTTTCAAAGCTCCATTCTTCAAGAAGAAGGTTCAGACATGTTCATGGTAGAAGAAACAACCTGAAGATTCTATGATGGTTCAGATAGCCCTGCATGTAAGAGGTAAAGATCAGCCATGGTTAATTGATAGTAGATGTTCGAGGCATATGATAGGAGATAAAAGTAAGTTAATTACTCTAAAGAAGATCAATGGTGGTACAGTGAGATTTAGAGATAAAACCACTGCCAGGATATCTGGAAAATGTACTTTGAGTTTGGATTATGGTAGAACTAAGACTAAGAATGTTTTGTATGTAAAAGGTCTTAAGCATAATCTATTGAGTGTTAGTCAAATATGTGATCAAGGATACACAATAAATTTTCATACTGAAGGTTGTGAGATTAGAATAGAATATTCAAATGAGTTGATTGAAGAAGCTCAAAGGATAGGGAACAATGTATATGTGTTGTTAGATATCTTCTCAAAGGTACGATCAAAGGACACATTCAAAGATATACGAGAGGAGTTGGGAGTAATTTATATTACTTCCTGCCATTGATGTTTAGCATTAGTTGAGGGGGAGCTAAGTGTTAGCTCCAGGTAGGCCCTTTGCCATTGATGTTAAAGGGGGAGAATAACAGGTATAGGTACAGGTGTAGAAATAGGTACAAGGAATAGGTACAAGTTTCTATAGTAAGGGGGAGTTACCGTATGTTTTTAGATGATAGTATGTGTAGGTGACAGGATGTGGTAGTTTCAGGATTGGCATTGCCATTAATGAAAAAGGGGGAGATTATTGAAAATATTGTCATTGATGTCAAAGGTCTAGCATTTTTAGTGATAAAGGCCACATTGCATTTAGTGATATTTGTAACTGTTATATCTTGGCTAGTGTGAGTTAATATTTATTTAATATTAATGAATATATTTTTGGTTGCATATGAGATAAAATAAGGGCCCATAGAGAAGTTAAAGAGCCATGGGGTAAAGACAAAAGAAGGATGGGACACATTTTCCCTTGAAGAGTCATCTTGGGGAATTCCAAGAGTCACCAAGTGAAGACAAAAGAGGAAGGGTGAAAGTTCTCATGAAGGGACACTTTGAGGAATACGAAAAGTCACCAAGATAAGGACAAAAGTGGGAAGGACATTTTTGGTCATGAAGGGTCACCACATGACTTTTCAAAGGCAAGAATATGAAGGGTCATACAAGTTTGTTGCTATTTTCCAGGAGGATTGAAGGGTCACAAAGGGGGAAGGCCAAAGGTCATTTGGAAAGCTATAAATAAAGGCTTGAGAAGCCATTTGTAATATGAGAGATAGAGGTTGATTTGATATTGTAATATCTAGCTTAGAAGAGCAATTGTGAGAGATGAATATGATTTGTATTTGTTATATCTAGCTTAGAAGAGCAAAGATGAGAGAGAGGAAAGAGATGTTGTATTGAACTATCATTTGTTGAGATAGAAACATTGAGAGATAGGTGTGTGGTATGCACAAAGGGGTTGGTGCTCCTGTGGGTTGGTGCTCATGAATTGTTGTTGGGTTGGTGCTTGGCAAAGGGGTTGGTGATCTTGTGGGTTGGTGCTCATGAATAGTTGCTGGGTTAGTGCTTAACAAAAGGTTTGGTTCTCCTGCAATTTGGTGCTTGCGAATATTGTTTGGGTTGGTGCTCATTCATATACTTGAGATTGTTCTCTGTGGTTTTTCCCACATTGGGTTTCCATGTTATATTTGGTGTTTCTCTCTATCTTGTGTGGTGTTTATTATTTGAGTTTTATTACATATCTTGAATGTTTGATTAAGTGGAATTTGGTTAAGGGAAATTTTTATAAGATATATGATATACTGATTTAGCCCCCCCTCTCAGTATATTTCATGCTTAATAAAATCTACTAGTATTATCTCATGAACCTTCAATTATTGCAATGATATGTGATATTTTTGGTCCTAGTTCTACTTGGTATTCTGACCTATATGCCTATTTACATGATCAAATCCTACCACCAAACCTATCCCATAAACAATCTAAAGCCTTTATCCATCATGTCTCATATTATACCTTACTTAGATCAACCCTATATTGACGTAGTTTTGATGGAACTCTACTTTATTATTTGGATTCAACAGAATCTACATTAGAATTATGGGAAGTTTATGGAGTATGTGGATCCCACACAAGCAGATTCATCCTAGCCAAAATATCCTATGTACTAGGTATATTGGCCAGTGATGGATGCAAATGCTACTGCATATGTGAAAAAGTGTGATAAATGTCAATGGCATGCTAATCTAATTCATGCCTTGGCTGAGACTTTGAAACCAATGCTTACACCATGGCCTTTTTCTACCTGGGGCCTTGATCTTATTGGGAAGATAAAACCAACCTCATTCAATGGCCACAAACATATCCTCACTACCACATAATACTTCACTAAGTGGGTCAAAGTTATACCCCTCACTTACATGATTAGAAAACAAATTTCCAAATTTATCTTTAACCATCTCATTGACCACTATGGTATCCCTTTAGACATTATATCTGATAATGGTAGATTATACAAAAATAAAGATGTCAAATAACTATGTGTTGAGTATAATATTATTCAACATTTTTCCACGATATATTACCCACAAGATAATGACTAAGCTGAAGCATTGAAAAAAAATTGTCAACATCCTTAGGAAGATTGTTAATCATGTCGGCCACAATTATCACCTCCAAATATTCTATGCACTATGGGCATATCGTACCAATCACCTTACTCCAATAAGAGCCACTCTATATTCACTTATTTATGGCACTAAGGCCATTCTTCCCATTGAGGTCAAGCTACCTTCCTTGTGCATCTCTTTCAAGCATGTCCTAGAAGATGAAGACTATCAAGTAGCTCACCTATAAGATCTAGAGTAGTTAACAATATTCAAGCATACTAGAATTGACTCTGTGGCCACTATAATTGGTGCATCATCCATAGAGAATTTATACTTGGTGATCTTGTTCTTAAAGAAAACCAGTAGAATACCATGATCAAAAAGAAACACAAAGGCAAGTTTAAACACAAATAGATAGGCCATTTCATCATTTTTTCAAACTACGGCATTGGAGCATACAGGCTTGCTACACCAAATGGGGAAGAACTTGATGAGCCAATGCATATTATACACCTTATGGATTATTTCGCTTGAGAGACTTGGTGTATTATCTATGAGGTCCATTTTCATTATACCATAATATTTAATTTCTTATTTTTACCATACCATTCTACCCTATACCATTCTACCATGTCTTTTCTATTGACCAAATTATTTTCACCCTTCCTACCCAACCCCTTTGACCTTGGTTTCTCTCTATTGGTTCCATGGACACTTTCAGCATAAAAATTTAGATCTAGTTTTAGTAATTATTTTAGTATTTTAGATAGAAGCCATTTTTGTAGTAGTATGATAGAGGTTTGGAAGTTGCATATTTCATTTATTGTTTAGTTATATACCATGTGGGCCTAATTATAATTGACTTTGGGCAAATTAGTTTCTCACAATCATGCTACTAATTATAACCACCTATGGGTAAATTAGTATCATTGACGTATGTTTTTATTTATTAAATATAACCACCCATGGGTAAATTAGGAACAACATTATTTATCATGCCTTAAAGTACCACCTTGTCATTCCTATGTCATACTATGCCATTTGCCTACTTTGTCTATTTTGTTTGAGAATTTGTTGCTACTTAGTCAGATTCCTCCATTGTAGGGTAGAATTATAGTGACTTGAGGTCCCATCTAGGGACTATATAGGCAGTTATCTATTTATATTTAGGTCAGCTCAGTTGCCCTTTCAATGCTCTCTCCATTTTTTAAGCAACCTAAGCCACACTCTTGACATTTTGTGAGCATGTTTTAGTTTCCATGCTCTCTTTATTTTGCAAGCAACCTAAGCCATGCTCTCACCATTTTGAGATAAATTTAAGTTTGAATGGTCTCACCATTTTTTGAGCTTAGACCATTTAGTATCTCATCATTCTCCATTGAGTTTTAATGCTCTGAAAATTCTTAAAACATTTAAAATCAATTATGAAAAATCTTAAAACATTGACCACTTCTTTGCCTTAAGGATTCTGGGAACCCTCACTAAGTCACAAGAAACCACTTGTCATTTAGTTTCCCCATCTTACTTGGCCTTTAATCCCACACTCTCATCATTTTTTCATCCCATTCCTATATTATTATATAACATTCATCACATTTTTATCTTCTCATCATTTTCTTCTATCTCATCCCCTAAGAGAAATACATTTGGCTTGAAGTTTTTGTTGGATATCATGTCCATGGAACTATGTAGGTAGTGTCCACTTGCCTAGTTCATTTGGAACCAGATCAGCCACCCCCTTCCTTTTCTTCTATTCCCCCATTTTTTTCATTTATTTTATTGTCTACTATATGCTAGGGGTAATGATTATTGTCTTGTTTATGTCATCTTATTTGTACTAACATTGTGATTAACCATTGTTTGTTATTTTTTTGCTTTGTTTTATTTCTTTCTTTTTCTTAATGTTTTGTTTTATTTGTTGTTTTGCTTGTTTGCCTATTTGTTTAATTTCTTGTTGTGCCTTGATTCAATCTATGTGCATTCATTAAGTGATTCCTTGCACATTATTCTTTAATCCATCCATATTCATATATCAACATTGTCATCATGGTTTTTATTATTGGTGCATTATTTTCAATTGAGTATTAGATTACATGTCAGTCCATATGCATATTGTTGATGTCTTAAAATTGTGCTTGATCTTAATCAACAACAATGGGAAGTTTCAAGCTATGGGACAATGCGGCTTGAAACAACCTCCAGATTTTAAAGAAGCTGGTCTCTTCTATTGCATTGGGTGTTGGGGAAAAGGGATAGGAGACTAAACAAAAATGCAAAATGCAAGAATTGAAAACTAACTATGGTGATGTGCCTGAGTGTAATCCTAATCCTAACCTGAGCATAGTGAGACTATTATATGATTCAATTACATTTAAGATCAGACAAGTGCATGATCAATGTAAAAGATTGGAATAACAGAAACAGAGGCTCACAACAGGAGAGTCTTTTGTTGAGATACAAGAATTGTCAACAAAGGCATAGTGTTCAATCTTCTTAATAGAATCTTCCAATCACATAAGAGGTGCAGAAGTCATGCAAAATTATGTAGAACTTTAGACTCTAGAAAATGAGACAAAAGAAAATAACATTTCCAATCACAACACTAGAAAATCTATAGCATAGACTACTTTGCAAATGACATAGATAATATCAACAAGGGCATCATGTTCAATCTTCTTATTGAATCTTCCAGTCATACAAAAGATGTAGAAACACACACAATCATATAAACCTTTCAACTCAGGAAAATAAAACAAAAGCAAATGATACTATTGGTCAAAAACTCCAAAAGTCTAAAACTATGAGAATTCCCCCCTTGTCTCTAGATTTTACAATCCTTCTTATATAACATCGGATGTCTCCTTGCATTACTTTCTTTCCCGTGAAATTCTACTCCATCCTTCCCTCACAGGGGACAAAACAGACTACACATTCAATGCCTTAGATGCATCCTGGTCTTATCAAGAACTACCTTGACAATGACATGGCAATTCCTATCTAGTACCTCTCTTCACTCCTAAAATTCCTCATTCCATCATCTGTTTTGGCTGCTCAACTGTCTACTCTATCTCTACCTATAGGGGACAAATAGATGGCATCTTTAATACTTACAAGCCCCAAAAATCTACATGGTGCACTATTCCATCTACCCAGAGTAACTCTCACCAAATTTCCCTCCATTTTCACTGTAATAGGTAGACGGACACTCTGTTCTATTGAAACAGAAGAGGACACTTAGTCAATTTATGAAATTTCTCTCCTTTTGTCTAGAAGGCATCGAAGGATGACACTTGGCCACTTTCACTTTCTCTATATTTCATTGAGGAATGCTCCACTTTTGACACCTGTCACAGCTTGCTTCCTCAATACTTTACAACTTTATCAAACAAAACTTATTGCATTCCTTGCTTAGGCAACTTTTATGAAAGGATGGATGACGTGGTAGTCTTCACTTCTTGACACTTGGTGCTTCCTCGATCTTTTAAAATAACGTCTAAGACCCACCACAATCTTTATTCAGCAATTAGGCTCAAGATGGTTTCTCAGAGGTTGACATGTGGTGACCTCTGCTTCTCCTAGGAAGATATGTGGCATCTTCTACTTCTTCATCTAGGGGTATGTGGCACCTTCCACTACCTTTTGGGGATGGAGTTGAAAGGGACCAAAGAGTGACACTTGGCAGCCTCCGTTACACTTCAACACTTAAGTAAAAATGAAATGACGCCTTTATGCGTTGAATGAAAGCATTAGACCAAAGTCTCCTGAATGACGACACGTGGTGGCTTCTAGTTTCTCTAAAAAGGTAGTTCATGGCCTCCATAACTACCACCTAGCACTTTCCATTACCTTTTCTGTTGCTTAGCTTGTTAAAAGTCTTTGTTAAAAAGAAAATGTGGGTGCCCTTATGAGACGCAGATGCTGACACGTGGTGTGTTCCACTTGACTACTACTGGATACGTGGCACATTTTGTGATCTTTCCAAAAGTTACAAAAAGGTGTTCGAAGGATGCTAGCTAGTCGGCTTCATCTTCCAGAAGTTGACACTTGGCACCTTCCACTTGAATTCACAACATAGGCCAAGCATGAAATGAAAGGAATCAAAAGGGGAAAAAGAATCTGCTACCAGAGGGTGACACTTGGTAGCTTCTGCTACATTTTGACACTTAGGCAAAATGAACCCGTCCTCTGTTTAAAAACTCTAATACTTTGCCCAAGGTACATAAGAACTAGAATTACAGCACTCGATTCAAAATTTGAATATGACTTAGAGTAATAAATTACTCTACAATTATTGGTGACCACCAGGACTTTTGAGCCTGCTCAAAAAGAATCTGACTCCCACTCGATCAAAATTTCAAAATTTACAGCTTCAAAAGAGATGTCTAGTAGATAGACCACTCATGGTCAGATAATCCTTGCTTGCTCTGCAACTTGACAAAAGCCAAATCCAAGTTAATGAGATCCTTACACGAAAAGGTTTGCAGGACCTAGGCAGTAGCTTTCAATCTGAACTCTAGCCAATAAATATGAATTAGAATATTTTTGACCTCTGAGGTTGAGGAATCATCTTGCAAGCTCTAAAAAACTATTTGATCCCTTTATCTGGCCATCATCAATGGTTTGATCTAGTCCACCATCAGCACCGTACTCGCATCTAGAAATGGGGAAGGGAGGCCTAGTTACACTAGATCTTCAATATGGTGCCTCATTTCATCGATGCCTTCTTTCACAACATCGAGACAACTTTTGCAACTATTGGCTATGGCATTGCAACTAGGTTCTTCATTGATCTGTCTCGTGGTAGCCATTTTATCAGGGATCCCTGTAGCTACCAATGTCATATCCATCATGTTTTAGAGCTTCTCCAGCAATGAATGGGAGTCCAAAACTCTCTTAGAGATCATGGCCAGGGTGCTCTGTACTAGATTCTCCACCCTTTCCCACAATTGTTGTGCATTGAGTAGGAAGGTGAAAAATGGCCTGAGCTAGAGAATCTCTAAAGAGATTCTTTCCCACACTAACTCATAGAGCTCCTTCACCAACTTCACCACTCTGACACCTCTTGGCCTATTGGCCAGCTCAATTTCCAATTGTACAATCCTCTGTTATTCTGCTTGGAATTGGGCTTGAAAAGTTGTAGCCTTGTTCTGTTCCTCCAGTAATATTTGCTATGATTGGGTGACTTGCAGTTGAAGTCCTTCAACTCTTCCCTATAATGTTGCATTTTCCCACCTTAGGGCTATTGCTGCATCTTTGGCAAGTGTGAGCTCTACTTTTAAAGAATCATTTTAGGCCTAAATTGCCCATTGAGTCTTAAGGTAAACAATATCTTACAATTGTTTCTACAAACTAGCTATCTTGTTGTCCTTTTAGTTTATTTGTTTGGATAAACTATTACAATTTGCCTTTTCTTGGGCCAAATCAGCCTCCATCTTCTATAGTCTTCTTGATTTCTTCAAGTAATCTTCTGTGATAGCAGAAGTGGATTTGGTTAGCAGCTTGACTCGGTCTTGGGGCCTAAACAGGGACATGTCGATGGCCACTACATTCATCATGTAGTCTTATGGCTACATTTGTTCACTCAGCTTGGCAACATTGGGTGATAAATGGGTCACCATCAATTGTTGTTGGATGGGGTCAAATTGTGACCTCAAATGTGGAACAGCTAGCACTTTATTCTCCTTAATCCTCTTCTTCTCCAATCTGGCTTCTCTTGCTTTCCTTGCAGCATCAGCCTACATCTAGAAGGTGGAAGGGGATGCAATATGTCCCCCTGCAAAGGGAAATCCTTGTGGTAGGCTGTATTGGAAAGCCATTGGTTGGCTAGGGGTGAGTTGTAGGGGCATCTTTCTAGGAATGGAGGGAGAGAAATGGGGTAGTGTGAGAACCTGAGGTGTTGATGATGGGGTGGCTTGTGAGATGGGAATGGTAGCAGTGGCAGGAGGTGTCATCTAACTGGGTGGAGGCACCATGCCGACAGGGTGAGGAATGGATTGAGAGGGAGGAGGGGGAGTAATACCTACCTAGGTAGGAGTTGCAGTGCTCTACAGTGGGCATTGTGAAGGCTCCTCTTCCTCTTTTGGGTCTAATTGGAACTGCACCCTCCTTCTCTTTATGGGTGTCTCTACCTCCATCTGCATTTGTCTCCCTTATACCTCTATTATTGATGGTGGTGCATATGGAGAACTAGGGACTTCAATTACTCTTGATGATGTGGGGGCTTGTGGTGGTGAAGACACCACACTTCTTTGTTGCTATGTGGTAGCTGCAGCTTGCTCTAAAGTATGCAGTTGTTGGCTCAGTCTTGCTCTAGCTGATTCTTGCACCCAAAGTGTCATCATTTGGCTTGTTTTTGGGCTAGACACAGGGGATGGATGCCATTCATCCTAGAGTTCTTCCCACCTTTCATCTAAGTCTATGCCTCTGAAGTCATGGGTGGTTTAGGAAATTTCTTGCCTATATTTCCAATAGGCTTCAATTTTCTTTGAGTCCCAACCTTTATTCCTTAGCATCCTTCTCAATCTAGAGGTCATCCTAACCTTGGGGTCGTAATCCCTCTATTTGTCATAGAAGCTCTCCCATGGCCTATTTGGTGGGAAGGGTAGGTCTATTAGCTCAACATAGAGACTAGGGGTGTCTTATGTAGGATTTTTCCTGGTCTCCTAGAAAGGGCAGCTTTCATGCACAATCTTGGCTCCAATTCTATTTGTCCTCACTAAGGAGGCTATGTAATCTACTAGGTCATAACCCACTTGTCCTCGACCAACAAGAAACCTAGGAAGGTTAGTTTCCTCAGCAGCATGGTCTTAGCTTCTTTGGCTTTCAGGCTTACATTGCCTGCCATCTATGGGAGATTGTACATTCTCCTCTTCTTCTTCTTCCTAGAGCCATATTCATTATCAACCACCGACACTTGCCTAGTGATTTCTAGGAATGCTAACCGAAGAGTCAAAACTTTTGGTAGCAACACTGGCTCCCCACAAAATCTATGGACCCTTAAGGTTATGTGATGGGCCCCAAAATAGAAATCACATGGGATGGTAAAACTAACCAAGAGATTCCTAACACTTGGGAATAGCCTGTTTATGATAGGCTTAGGGCTGAGGCAATGAAGAACAGGGGTGACGAATAGTTCCCAAAAATTATAAGGGTCACTGGTCTTTGATAAAATATGTGTCCATGTAGACACAAGGATGGTCTTTTGGGGGTTGAAAGTTGGGTCGTATAGGTTCAGACTCATGAATTGGGAGAATAGGTCAGAGTTTTGGTGCAAAATGAGATGAAATAAAAAGGAGGAATACCTGAATATCCTTTTTGACCTAAATTGGGTCAGCTACTCGACCATCAAGAAGGCGATGTGCTTGGAGAAATCAAAATAATACTCCTACATCTTGTTAATTGTTTTTAGCCTGAAGAGAATGGCCATTTGCTCAACGTATACTACCATGTCATCCTTCATGCTGAAGATGAGAGCCATCATCGATAGTGCATCTTGGCTGGCAGGTGTGAATTGAGTCCTTGATGCTGAGAGCATGGGTACTATTGTGTCACCATCGGCTATTTGCAACTCAGACCTCAAAAACTTGTTTTGATTATTGACATTTGCCCATGTCCTCTACATCCTATCAATGGTGGGGAAGGTGGGGGTACCGTCATATTGCAAGGCAAGCATGTCTATGATGGCTTGTGGGGTGACCTATAACATAAAGTGGCCTTGTTGGATGGAGCAAGATTGTGGATGGAGCAAGTCTGTGAACAATTCAATTATATCTGAGCATGGGTGCATAGTTGGGATAATGAATTGAGCTAGTTGTGAGGTCCATATTCTTATCTCGAATGTCTCATATTGCCTTGCTCAGGCTCTTTGTAGACACCTTTGGTGTGCCCCTTCTCTGAGGTTCTTGCCACTAGCTCTTTGTAGATTCAAGTCCATGATTCCATTTGCATAGTCCCTTACTTTGGATGGGTCACTGGTCTAATCGACTCCCAGGGATTTTGTTCTCAGGTAGCTCTTTGGTAGTTGTGTAGGAGCTGCAGCGTATGATTTAATTGCCAGTAACCTGTCGAGGTATCTAGGTGCCCCCATTCCTTACTATGATGATGATGCTCCCACAATCTTTATGTTTCTTGTATGATACCTGGTATGAACCTTTCAAAAAAAAACATGCTTGTTGTAACAAATTTCACTAGGTGCCATAATCACAATGAGCAAGATATTTCACAGGAATGCTTAAAAGTTGTAAACTTTAAAATTTGCTAAGGGGTATTTATGGGCCTATCAAGTCCAAAACAACATTAAATTAAGGCGATCATTAGCAAATCCTACTCAATCTTCAAGAAACAACAAAGTGGACACATTATGCGGTGCAAGGTACCTTAGAGATCTCAAGGATTTGGGGAAGCATTTATTACGGCAAAATTTAAAGAATTAAAGCTTCTAAGATGCTGACTCTCTACATTTAAAATGCTTATTTTAAAGAAAAGTGGGAAAGTGAAAAACAAAAAACAAAGCAATGGGAAACTACCTAACTATATTAATTACAAATCCTTATTTCCTTTAGGATCAAAAACAAACTTTCCAACATCTTCTTTATGACAAGCCAACTTGTGTTTCCATACCAGTGATTGCAACGGGTATACCTTTGATGGGATGCCTTCTGTGCTGGCCACATGAATTTGTCTGCACTCGAAGGAGTCTGATCAAAATGTGTATTCAACATCTATGAACTCTTCTTGTCCTTGAATGCCTGTCGAATACTGGTTCTTCATGCTATCGGGTGTCATCAAGAAATCATTAGCTATTGGTTCTTCACTATGTACCCTCTAATATCCATCACATTTTGGCTTATCTCTTTCAAATTCCAGCTTTATTTCATCATCATGCTTTGTGATGACTTCAACCTCATGAAAGGACAAATCCAAAAGCTGGCATCCCTTCTGTACACTTAGTTGAGTCTCGATGCTATCTTCTCCACATCTAGCTAGTTCATAGCCTTCTTGTAGGATAATGTTGTCTGTTTCAATGACTTGATCAAGGGAGTGTCCATGCTCCTCTATATCCTCTTGCAAGGTGAGGAAAAATTCAAAAATGATTTCTTCCTCATTAGAAGTTAAGGAAGAAGCTAGTGACTTATCTTTTTGTTCATCAAAAGGGGAATCTATGGTGATTTCCTCCTTATCTATACTTATGCAATCCTCTTGACTTGCCATGAATTGAGCATACTCTTCTGCATACTCAATTGCTTCCTTCAAAATATATTCTTCTTTAGAAGGGGATGAAGAAGAAGGCTATAATGGAAAACAAGAAGCTTCTTGAGGAAGAATGGAAGGGGCTTGAGGAGATAGTGAGGGTTTGGGATCTTCTTCCCTTACTGCTATAATAGTCTCCTCATAATTAGGGAAGTGACCTTGACTGATTTGATTTGGTTCATGAAAAGGGGTGGCATATGTTTGATATGGGATTTGTGGTGGTGAATATGAAGTTTGGTAGAATTGGTAAGGCTAGTTCTCATGAACGCTTAGCCTCTCTTCTAGAAATGCAATTAGTCCACACACATCCAGCATCTCATACGTAAGCTCTTGGGAATTTTCCCTTTCAATGGGATCCCACTCACTTTTAATTAGGTATATTACTTCCATTACTTGATGGATGACATGATAAGGAATTTCTTGACCATATCCCCTTCTGCTATCAAGTTCTAACACATATTTTTTAAATCCCAGCAATGCCTTTTTGAAGGTGAAAATAAGATCAGGTTGAACATCAGATGTGACATATTGGGGAGACTGGGCATAGGATTGGTATAGCTCATGACCATCTACATCCTTGTTATTTAGCATGGTTCTAAGAGAAGCTTGTTCTTGATAAATCATATATGAAGGAGAATAAGACCCATAGCTATGAGTAATAGAGTTATACATACCAAAAGGTGATTTCTTGATGATACTAGGACTGCTTGATCGGATGATTTGACTCAAACTCATTGTTGGTGTTGATAAAAACCTCCAAAGGCTGATTGGCTGAAAAATACACCAAAATTTCTTCAACTCCTTGAAAGACGGGTCCCATCGGGCGTGCCAAAAAACTATTGATGTCTTAAAATTGCACTTGATCTTAATCAACAACAATGGGAAGTTTCAAGCTGTGGGACAATGCGGCTTGAAGCAACCTCCAAATTTTAAAGAAGTTGGTCTCTTCTATTGCATTGGGTGTTGGGGAAAAGGGATAGGAGACTAAATAGAAATGCAAAACATAGGAATTGAAACCTAACTATGGTGATGCGCCTAAGTGTAATCCTAATCCTAACCTGAGCACAGTGATACTATTATATGATTCAATTACATTTAAGAGCAGACAAGTGCATGATCAATGTAAAAGATTGGAATAACAAAAATAGAGGCTCATAATAGGGGAGTCTTTTGTTGAGATACAGGAATTGTCAACAAAGGCATAGTGTTTAATCTTCTTAATAGAATCTTCCAATCACATAAGAGGCATAGAAGTCATGCACAGTTATGTATAACTTCAGAATATAGAAAATGAGACAAAAACAAATAACATTTCCAATCACAACACTAGAAAATCTACAACATAGACTACTTTACAAATGACACAGATAATGTCAACAAGGGCATAGTGTTCAATATTCTTATTGAATATTCCAGTCATACAAAAGATGCAAAAACACACACAGTCATATAAACATTTCAACTCATGAAAATAAAACAAAAGCAAATGATACTATTGGTCAAAAACTCTAAAAGTCTAAAACTATGAGAATTGCCCCCTTTTTCTCTAGAGTTTACAATCATTCTTATATAGCCTCAGATGTCTCCTTGCATTGCTTTCTTTCCCATGTAATTCTACTCCATCCTTCACTCATAGGGGACAAAATAGATGGTGTATTCAATGCCTTGGATGTGTCCTGGTCTTATCAAGAACTGCCTTGACTGTGGCATGGCAATTCTTGTCTAGTACCTCTCTTCGTGCCTAAAATTCCTCATTCCGTCATCCATTTTGGCTGCTCAACTGTCTACTCTGTCTCTACCTATAGGGGACAAACAGATGGTGTCTTTAATACTTGTAAGCCCCAAAAATCTATTCAGTGCACTGTTCCATCTACCCAAAGTAACTCTCATTGAATTTCCCTCCATTTTTGCTATAATAGGTAGACAAGCACTCTATTCTATTGAAATAGAAGAGGACACTTAGTCAATTTATGAAATTTCTCTCCTTTTGTCTAGAAGGCATCAGAGGATAACACTTGGCCACTTCTACTTTCTCTATATATATTTCATTAAGGAATGCTCTACTTTTAACACCTATCACAGCCTACTTCTTTAATACTTTGTAGCTTTATCAAACAAAACTTATTGTGTTCCTTGCTTGGGTAACTTTTAGGAAAGGATGGATGCACGTGGCAATCTTCACTTGTTGACACTCGGCACTTCCTTGGTCCTTTAGAATAATGTCTAGGACCCACCACAATCTTTATTTAGCAATTAGGTTCAAGATGGTTTCTCAGAGGTTGACACATGGCGACCTCTACTTCTCCTAGGAAGATACATGGCATATTTCACTTCTTCATCTATGGGTACGTGGCGCCATCCACTTCCTTTTCGGGATGGAGTAGAAAGGGACCAGAGAGTGACACTTGGCATCCTCCACTGCACTTTAGCACTTAAGCAAAAATTAAATGATGCCTTTATGCATTGAAAAAAAGTGTTGGACCAAAGTCTCCTAGATGACGACACATGGTGGCTTTCGGTTTCTCTAAAAAGGTAGTTTAGGGCCTTTGCAACTACCACCTGGCACTTTATGCTGCCTCTTCTACTGCTTAGCTTGTTGAAAGTATTTGTCGAAAAGAAAACATGGGTGCCCTTATGAGACACAGATGCTGGCACGTGGTGTGTTCCACTTGAATGCTACTGGATACTTGGCACATTCTAAGATCTTTCCAAAAGTTACAAAAAGGTGTTCAGAGGATGTCAGCTAGTCAACTTCATCTTCTAGAAGTTGACACTTGGCACCTTCTGCTTGAATTCAAAACTTAGGCCAAGAATGAAATGAAAGGAATCAAAGGGGAAAAAGAATCTGCTACCAGAGGGCGACACTTGGTAGCTTCTTCTGCATTTTGACACTTAGGCAAAATGAACCCATCCTCTATTCAAAAATTCTACTACTTTGCCCAAGGTATGCAAGAACTAAAATTGTAGCACTCGATTCAAAATTCAAATATGATGTAGAGTAAGAAATTACTCTACACATATTTAGGTGAAGTTATTATGGTGTTTTATCATGATGCCTACCATCACATGCTACAATAAAAATTAGCTTCAAGAGTCTACATGACAACGCAATAATGATATCTCCTTAGAACCAATAGAATTCTTGATCTAATACAAATCATATCCTACATAGAGTAATTAAAAAAATGAAAAATTTTTCCTCTTTTACTAGTTCAGATGAGCATCTCACTACCAGCAGGTTGTTTAAATTCATCTATCTCCTCTGTACCACTTTGTCTCATGTTTTCCATAATCAAGTTACCAATTATTTTGAATACCTATGGGAAAATAATTGTATATCATCCCACTTACATTACCAATGATTCTAACTACCTTTGGGTAAATCCTTATGTTTTCCATCTATTTGAAGGTTGATGCTTATAACTACCTTGGGGCAGATCATTCACTTTATTCTATCCAATTAGGGCATGGTTTTATCCCACCAATGATTATAACTGCCTATGGGCAAATCATCATTTTCCATTTGATGATTATAATCATATTTGTTAAAATCATCCTCTTATTACCCTAAGCCTTTTTTAATGATTATAACCACCTTTGGTCAAATCATTACCTTTTTATCCCACCTATGCTAATGATTATAACTACCTTTGGTAAAATCATCTTGTTTGTTTTTCCTAACTGGGGTAGCTCCATATGCCATTGATTATAACTACCTCTGGCTAAATCAATATTTTCCACCCCATCATTCCATCTTTTAGTCTAATCATTTCTTCCTTTTAAGGGACTGATTATTGACCCCTTTGCCAACCACTCCCTCAAGGGGGAAACTACAGTTTATCTATTATCATTACAATCATAAGAACACAAGACCTTTTAATTTTTTGAGAATATGTTACTATTCTTATAGGTTTAAACACCTTCTTGAATAAGGGAAAACTATAGACACCTAAAACTGGCCACCAATGGCCTCAAACTAGAATTTAAACTGATTCCTACCAACTATTGCAAATTAAGCCTAGGAATCACTAAACATTCTAAATTTTCTTGTGCATCATTCATCAAAGATCATAATCATTTTGAGACATCCCTAAATGGGGTATCCTAGTGTATGCAATCATAACCTCTCATATATTCATCTCTAATCATCCTATGATGTCACAACATGCAATTTAGCTTAGGAACCTATTAAGTGGGGTAAGTACACACATAAATCAAATATTAAAAATATTTAAATGGATAATCATAATTAATTAAAAATTTAAATCAAATTAAATGCCTATTTGAATTATCCATGTGTAATTAATGAATTACTAAAAAAGGAAATTAAAAAATCATAAAAAATCCTAGCTTTTCATCATGACATTTGTGAATTGTCAAGCCTTTGGAAATATATCAAAATATCTCACCCATACCTATTAATTGAAAATAATGAGTTATTAACACATTTTAACTCTATTGGGTTTAATTTACTCACTTATGTTAGGTTTAATATCATTCCATGTTTAAATTATACCTTAACTCACCTTGGGTTGGGGTTAATTTTTAAGCCTATAAATACAAACCTAGATCTCTTCATAAACATGTTTAGATAATGTAAAGTTATAATGCAAGTTTTTAGCATGATTCATAGTAATAGTGTTATAATTACCAAATCTTGAGCCAAGACACATGAGCCTTACCAAGCCAACCTAAGCCAACAATGATGCCAAGGAAAGGAGAAAAGAAAACTCCATTTCTAAAGACTCTTTGAACACAATTGGAGCAAGCCACATGAAAAATCATTTGAAGCATTAAAAAAAGATAAGGATTATTTTTATTTAAATTTTATTTGATATTTTCATTTGATTTTATTTATTATGATCCCCTGTGATCTAGGTTTAGATATGTTAATCATGTTAGTGTGTTTATTTCATTATTTTCTAAAAACTAACACTTGATTTAACCTCCTCTCTATTTTCAAATTCCTATTATCACAGTTATTAGTGGCCTCATTTTTCCTAACAAGAGCATATGATTTTTACCCTTAGTTTTATAGGGGTTATCCAATATATGTTTTATCACCTAATATGGTTTACTTGGGGGCTAATCATCTTGGCCTAGTTATACAAAGATCTACACATGATAACATATTAGGGAGGGAACATCATTTTCTATATCACACTTATCTAGGTCTAGACCTAGGAGCACATTGCTATTAAGTGGCCAGTGGGATTGAGATACCATAGGAGACCAAATGATCTAATGTCTTGGAGATGGTATCTGATAGGGCTAGGGTTATAGGGTCATCTAGGGGATTTTACTTATTATCAGTGAGCCATATATGAGATGGAGGACAAGGACTTCATTTGGCATCCCTATATAGTGACATAGTGGTCTTGGATCAAGGACTTATTCTTGATTAGTTATATAATCAATTTATGTTATATTTAGGTCACCATGATTATGTAGTATAGCGATACAGGCCAGATCAGGTTCAATGGTAGTTGAAATTATAATAGGATATCCCAGAAGGTTCACACTATTTTTCTCATGTGATCGAAGAGATTCAAGAGTGGAGGGAAGTAGTGCCTATGGTTGAGGTGTTCATGGACTATGATAAGGTTATCTATGTGTTATGGGATTATGTTAAAGGGGGTATAGATGTGAGGGTTATTAATGCTTATGAAGAATGGTGGATTGGGGTTAGACTAATTTGACTAACTAGGCCACTACCATAGTAGCTAGTTTTACATCAGAGTTGGGTCAAGATGAGGAGAGACCAAGTTTCAAACCTAAGATAGGGATAATCATATATACCAACACAGTTAACTATTCTACATGTTTTTCTATTATAGGTAGTCCATACACATATACAACATGATCCATTGGATAATATATAGATGGTTGACCTGGATGGATAGTATATTGATATGGGAGATGCCCTAGGTAGTGATGAGGGACATAAGATGGACATAGGAAAGGTTATGACCTCTAGGATGGGCATAGGAATAGGATCAAGAGAGGAAGTGCCCTTTGACATAGGTACAAGTATAGGAGAGGTAGGTCTATCTAACTCAAGAAGGTTTGTGGAGGACTAGACACTAATTGGCAGGCTTTAGATAGATCACTACACATATTTTAGAGATTGTAGGTTTATAGAAAACTGTGGCTAGGTTACAAGCATAGTTGATCATAACTCAAGGAAATACCACTAGGCTATAAGGTCTTACTATATAGAGAGATTCAGAGATTGCCACTATGTGAGGGAGGTAGTGAATTTGATAGAGGTTAAAATGTAGTTGGATACATGAGACATGGAGCTACTAGAAGTGGTTGGTGAGTAGGATTTTGCTTAGGTAGAGAGGGATGAATTGGCCTCCTAAATAAAGAGGTTGATTAGAGAGAGGGATGAAGTTTGGTGAGCTAGTATAGATAGTGGTTCAAGAACAGCTAGATATTTGTTCAATGTGATTGTGGCCAAAGATGATGCCTTACATGTGAAGTATGATGTCCTACATACCAAAGATGAGATAGATTATTGGAGGAAAGTATATGAGGTGGTAGTTCTTAAAACATGGAGGGTGGCATCCTATAAGGATTACATGATATCATAATAGACTAGCCAAACCTCTAGATTTAGACATGTAACTGAATCAAAGTGGTCAATTGTGTAGCTAATAGTACAATGGGTAGTCATGGGGCCTCCACCATCATCGTCATCTTTAGGGATGGGTCAGATCTTTTATAAGAGTTCTCTTAAGGATGACCCTAATCAAAACTAATTTTCTAGCTCTTCTTTTTATATTATGAGATGTATAGATATTATTTCAATGTATAAAACATTATTTTAAGAGATATATATGACATTCATTTTTGGCTTATTACTACTTGTACATGGACTGTTAATATTCTTTCATTGTCACATGATGTTTGCATTTATGTTGCTCTTGTTATTATATGATGATATATGCTAGTTTCAAGAGATTAACTTCCTTATTTAGCATAGAATGTAGATGTATTTTATGGTTTTGTTTCATATATGACTAGATTATATAAGATAATTTAGGAGATGCATGTCCTAAATTAATCATATAAATAGTCAACTAGACTCAAAGTGTATGCCAAGAGATGCATGTCTTGCATAAAGTCTTGTTTATTTCCAATATTTGCTTAGGATATATCTTGTTTAGGTATTGGATATGCAGGATGGTGTGTTCAACGATGATCTTTGGCACTACATTGACTTTTAGAATTTGGATCACTTGGTGTTTAGTTTAGCAAGTTAAAATTATGCATCATAAGTATTGAATAACTTATGATAACATTGTATTTATTTTTTCAATTGACTAGTTTAAATGTGAATATTTATAACTAGGGATAATGACAAAAAGTACCAAAATTGGAGTTACAACTATTTATGTTTAAACACAAAAATAAAACAAAGAAAAAAAATGAAATAAAAAAATATAACCTGACTTAAAATCAAGATATGAATGATAAATACTTAATTAGGGAAAAATATATATTTAAAACATAAACTAACAACAATAATATGGGAATAAATTGTTAAACCACTTGGAATCAAGATATGAATAATCAAAATCCACCTGTATTAGCAATGTGTACTTAAAAACTAAAAAATAACAATATAATTTAAATACAAATGTGAACAAGTCAAGCCCAAGTTAAGTCCAAACTCAAAATATTTATGAAATGTATTCAAACATGATAAAAAAATAATATGATAAACAAGACAAAATAGTAAAACAAAAGACAAGAAGAAAGGCACAACAAAACACTAAGAAAATAAATAAAAACATAATAAAACAATAATAAATCAAAATAGAAAGCATAACAAAACACCAGTAAATAAATAACAAAGCCTAATAAAAATTAATGGATAGAAAAACAATAATAAATAAAATAACAAGTCAAGAACGTGACAACAAAAACATAACAAACCACCAAGAAACAAAATAACTACACAACAAAACACAAATAAAGACTAATGAATGAAAAACAAACACCAACAAAAATAAATGGAGAGATAACAAAGTACCACAAAATAAAAATAAATAATAAATGAAGAGACAGTGAAAAAAAAAATCAAAACAAGTAAAATAATATAAAGCAAAAAAAGTGCAGTAAGCAAACTTCTCCAAGCACACAAAAATAAGCATACACAAACAATGGTTAATCATAATGTTAGTGGAGATAGAAAATAAATTGTTCATGCACATGAAATAGAGGCATTACGCTCTATCACAAAGTGAACCCTAATCTAACGACATAGGCACAATGAAACAAGAATAATAGACACAAAGGTGCCCCCAAGTGATAGGTAAACAATGGCATGGCACAAATAGAAATTTCCCCTAGGTGATAGGGGTAATGGAACAAACACACATAATGGGGGAAGATAAGAAAATAAAAGGGGTATCTGAGCTATCTCTAGATACACAAGGCAAGTGGATGGTACCTACATAGTTCTATGTATGCAAGACCCAAGATGAACTTCAATCCAAATGCAGTTCTCCCAGGATATGTAATGGAAGAAAAATGATGATAAGAAATAATTGATCAACATCTAGAGGAATATGGTAATGATCTTGTAGAGTGGTGAGTGCATGAAAAAGAGGGTACAATTTGGGTTGAAGCCATGATAAATAGAAAAGGGACGAGTAGGCACCAATCAACTAAATTGGAAAATTAGAGTGTCTACTACATCTAAGGCTAAAAAATAGAAAACATCTCATAAAATGATGAGAGCATACTAAAAACCAAGAGTGAAAGAATGGGTCTTGTTCAAAGAAAAATGCACACTAAAATCTCATAAAATGGTGAGTGCATGGCTCAAGTTGCTCATAAAATGATGAGAGCATTCAATATCAAAATAAACAAAGGTATAATGCAATGTTTTTGGTTTTTTGTTATATAATTTTCTATTGTTTTTATGTTTTTGGGATAAGCAAAAGAAACATAATATGAATAAAGGGTATAAGGAACTACTTAGTAGGGGAGATGCACTTCCATAGGTAAGAGTTCAAACAACAGCTAAACCATCTATAATAGGGATTTTAAATATAAACAATGGTATAGGGATCTCACTAACTAAGGAGATTCACATCTAAGGGAAGGAGGTCCAATACCAGATTAAAACTAGCTGCAACAACTCATGTGATCATGTCAAGGAAACAATGTCTACCCAATACTCATAAAAATATAATAGTACACAATAGTAAAGAAACCTAAGGAGCCATTCAATAGGAAAACACCATTTGCTAACATATCCTCCTAGGATTGCCTAAAAGAAAGTTGTAAATACTACTCTCACTAAGCTACTTTGTAGAACAAGTGTTAAATGTGTCGAAATGCCCTGAATTATAATCAAGATCATAAATGGTTATTGGGTACAATGGTCTAGGTTACAATAGTCTAGAATGAAAATAAAATTGGTTCAATAAAATATAAATGATCCAAGTGAAAATGGTTCAAGATTATAATATTCTAGGGTATGGTGGTTACAATAGTCTATAATAAAATGTTAAAAAATCTTAAAATGGTCCAAAGTATAAGTATAATGGTGTAATAAATGACTTCAGCACAAGTTACCCCCAAGTAAGGGCCCTTGTAAACAATGGTTCATAAAAAGGCTCTCAAGCATAGAACCACTTGAGGTGCATAATATTCATGGGTTCTAGGAGCTATTCACCATTTAGAATAGCCAATATGTATGCCCCTGATCCATAGTTTGTCATAACCATGTATGGGCCTAACCAATTGGGATGAATCTTACCCTTCTTTTTAAATTCAACATTTGTGTTCTTTTGGTTTTCTTTCAAGAACAAGTCACCAATTTCAAACTGCTAAGGGAGATTGCACTTATTATATCTATGATGCAATTTGTTCTTATATTCTCTCAAGTTATCCAGGGTAGCTAATCAGTTTCCATCAAGTAGTTTCATCTCTTGAAACATATAAACTCTATAATCTTCATCATTCACAATGTTCTCCAAAGAAACTTGCAATGAAAGTATCTTGACCTCGACTAGGATAATAGCCTCTATGCCATAAACTAGGGAATATGGAGTGGCTCATATGGGGGTGCGATGATTAGTGTGATAGGCATAGGGGGAAGGAAACATTTATAAGTGCCAATTATGGCTATCATCATTGACAATCTTCTTTAAGATTGTAATAATGGTTTTATTATATACCTTAGATTGATCATTGCCTTATAGGTTATATGGTGTGGAATTTGTATGCTTGATTTCAAACATGATGACAATAAATTTAACATCTTTATTTATAAATTATCTACCATTATTGGATATAATACATGTTGGGATACCATATCAATAGATGATATGGTAATGGATAAATTCTGCATTCTATTTCTTAGTGAAGTGAGAGGAATGGCCTTAATTCACTTATTAAATTACTCAATAGCAGTTAAAATGTGTTTGTTTCCATTAGAAGAGGTTGGGTTTATTTTTTTGATGAGATTAAAACCCAATGTAGAGAATGGCCATGGTGTTATGATTGGATATAGTGGTAAGGAAGGTGTGTGTATCAAATTATCATGTTGTTATTATCAAACACACTTCCTAACATAATTGCAATCGTTTATTTCTATCATAGGCAAATAATATCCTATTCTAAGGAGCTTCTTGGCTAAGACTACACCACTGGTGTGGCCCCCACACATTCCTTCATGAACCTCATTAAGTTCTAACTTGGATTCTCATGAAGATAAATAACAAAAAAGTGTTTCATCATAAACTTTATGATAAAGCATATTTCAAAGGAGAGTATAAGGGGCTAGGTGATAAAGGAATATTTTTTGATGATTGTGTGAAAAGTCAAGGGAAAAATCTAGTCACAAAAATAATTATAAATATTTTAGAACCAAGGTAGTTCAGGTGTGGGATTGGGAACAAAAACTATGCATACCCTCTCTAAATCTAGTAATATATGAGTGATCTACAAAAGATTCTCAATTAAAAATTGATACTCTTTGACACTATCAACAATTTGTACCATGGATCCAATTGTAGCCATTACATTGACTGATCTATTATTAGCCCGTGACACATGTTCAAATTGTAAAAACTTAAAGTGGGACTTGAGATTGTCCATAATGTGTTTGTAGGGTACAATCTTGTCATCTCTAGTTTTATATTGATTTTTGGTTTGATTAATAATAAATTGAGAATCTCCATATATCACCAAGTGTTGTATGCCCCACTATATTGTAAGGTAAAGTCCTGCAATAAGAGCTTCATACTCAACCATATTATTGGTAAAATTAAAGTTGATATGAAAAACATTGGGAATGATATCCCCTTGTAGTGTGACCAATAAAATACTAGATCTAGATCCATGAGATGTAAATGAACCATCAAATTATAAGTTTCACTTTTCAGGTTCATGAACCACTTCTTCTATCACCATGATGAAATCATTTGGGAAATCAAATGTGAGTCGTTAAGTATCTACAATAGGAGCCTATACAAGTTGATCTGCAATAACTTGTCCCTTGATAGCCTTATGGTTTTGGTACTCAACATCAAATACACTCAATAGCATGACCCATTTATCCATGTAGCCTGTAAGAGTTGCTTTGGATAATAAATACTTTAGAGGGTCCACTCTAGCACTAATAATAATTTTGTTTTTCAACATGTAGTGTCATAACTTTTAGGAAACAAACACCATTGCTAAATAAGTATTCTTAATAGGCATATAATTATTCTCATATGATACAAGCATTTGACTCAAATAATATACTACATTCT
This sequence comes from Torreya grandis, assembly GCA_037957365.1. Classification (NCBI taxonomy): domain Eukaryota; kingdom Viridiplantae; phylum Streptophyta; class Pinopsida; order Cupressales; family Taxaceae; genus Torreya; species Torreya grandis. Next base: position 2,296,552 of record JARHVA010002640.1, on the reverse strand, counting down.
CTTTTCTTTTCTCATCATGTTGGGCCAAGATTGCCCTTATTCCCTGTTATGTGGTTGAAATATAGAGAATTAGTCATTCTACAAGTGTTGACTGTCTCAAAATTGGTGGGTTGGCCAAATATGCTTTGATCTTCACAAATGATTATTAACACTCAACATCCCATTAAAAACTAACCCCCTTATTCAAGATTTGCATTAAAGGATGACACTTGTCTACCAATTATGAAATAAACATGTAAATTAACTAAATCTTTCCAGATAAGCTATAGAGCTATTTTAAATTGGAAGGTGGAAGCATTTCCATGATAACCTTAACCTTAGAAGGATCCACTTAAATCCCTCTTTGTGATATAATGAATCCTATCAATTTTCCAAAAGTGGCACCAAATACACACTTTTTAGGATTTAAATTAACCTTGTATTCATGAAGTCTCTCAAAGATTATTTGCATAACATCAAGATGTCCAGCACGTGTCCTTGATTTGGATAGAATATCATCAACATATTCCTTAATAATATCATTCATAATTTCATGGAAGATGATATTCATAGCACACTGATAGGTGGCCCTAGCATTATTCAAGCTAAAATGCATGACTTGGTAATATATTGTTCCCCATAGTGTAGTGAACATAGTTTTGTGCTAGTCTTTTGAGGCTATCTTAGTATAATTATATCCCAAGAAGTCATCCATGAGAGAAAACATTTCATATCTAGCATTTGAATCAACAATCATGTAAATTTTGGATAAAGGTAAATCATCTTTAGGTCATGATTTATTAATGTCTCTGAAATCAATACATAAGTGAATACCTTGTGGTTTCTTGCTAACTAGAATTATGTTTGATATCCATTCAGAATAGTCTAGTGGTCAAATGGAAGAAACACCTAATATTTTATATAGCTCCACTTTTAACTAAAAAATCAATATGTGGATACAAATGTATTTTTGATTGGTTTGGTATCAAGGTGCACTATAAGGTGATGCACAACCAAAGCAAGGTTGAGACCTGGTATGTCTGAATAAGCCAATGCAAAGATGTCAATAAAATCCCTTAGAATAGTGATAATATATTCACTCTCTTCATCTATGAGGGATGTGCTAGATAGATAATTTTGGGATTATCATAAGTGCCTAGATTCACTTCAATGGTGTTCTCTACGAGTAGTTTAGAACCATCCTCTAAGATAGTGGGCAATGTCTAATCCTGATTCTCTTCTTTTGCTTCATCTTTTGGTTATTCAACTCAAATTTTAGGATAGTGAGATGAATCTGAGTCCACCAATTTAGTTAATGGCCAATTTTCAAATACCTCTAGAAATTCTAGATCCAGACACTCAAAAACTTCATCCTATTTAATAGTGATATTAACACTAGATGTAGAGCTAAGACTAGGTGAACCCTATGCTTCTTTTGGAGATGATCAAACTTCCCTATCCAAGTGTGCTTGAAATAGGTTTTCACTCAAGAAATCATCTTTTTAATTACTTTTTTATTGAATAATGAGTGCCTCAAAGAGATTTTCACCCAAAGATCTTGATGTTTTATCTTTTGTGTGGCCAAGGAAGTTTGTCTGCTCTCCAAATTAGGTAGCAAAATCCAAGGAAAATTCAAATACTTGTTTATGATCACAAATTGGTAATCCATATTTGAGGCCCATATACTCATAAATATACTCTTCATTCAAAAATTCATCCAAGGGTATGACATAATTTTTTTGGTCTTAATATATGAGGTCAGGATAACAAAGGTTAAGTAGACAATACGTTGTAATGGTCATAATGGAATTAGATTCAAATAGATCTGTGTTGGCTAGCTCATAAAAATCACTATAATAGGATGTGTCACTATCATGAGTCTCATCATCAGTCAATTCATAAGAATCAATGTCAAAATACATGAGGTCACCCCCAGGTAGTATAATCTGAGACCTTGACTCATAATAGGTTTATCAACTGATAATGGTTCCAATATTCCTTGTTCTTGTGAGTCTATGCCTTTTCTAGTGGAATCCAAGTGATCCATAATCTTATTATGGATAGGTTACTTAGGATTCTAAAATATTAGCAAGGTCCTTATAATATAACCAATCTCCTTTAGTAAAGGCTTCCTTATCTTGATTTGGTGAAGTTATTGGTACAAATACCATTAGTGGTTTCTGTGTAATTTTATTATTTTTCCAAATTGTGTTAGGAATGCAAGTGGCTTCAGATGGTTTAGGTCTACCATAATACTTAGGATACTTGGGTAATTTTGAAATATGGAAGGCATCATTGAGATTGTACTTAGAAATGCCTACATCCACCATAGTGTCTTGTTTTATAAATGATGTTGGGGATGGATCAGCCAAAGTAGAAGCAAGATCACTTGGGTTGATATAAATGGACTTGGGTGGTTGTGAAATTATTTCTTTGTTCTTCTTCACTACAAATTCAAAACTAGGGCAATAGTTATAATCGTGAAATTCAGCCTCTAGGTGTTTCCAATATTGGTAGGGCTATAAATTAGCATGAATGGTGACCTCAATTCTAGCATGGGGAACTTGAGCCATTGATGCAAAGTAGATGAGACAATTCATAATTCATGGCTCTAAGGATGACCAAGAATTATATTATATAGAAATTCAATGTCCATGACATGGCATAGTGTATCATGATGAACAAACCCAATAATGATTGGCAAACAAATAGTTCTAAATTATTCCCTTTTGGCATTGTCGTAAGCCTTGATCATGATTATCTTAGGTTAGATGTCCTTGGTAGTGTAACCCAATCATTGTATCAAATTGAGTGATACTATGTTCAACCCTAAACCATTGTCTATAAGGATCCACTTGATATTATTATTTTCTATAATGATTTCAATATATAAGGGGTTATTATGGCTTGGATCGAGGGAAGACATATCTCTTTGATCAAATGTAATTTATTGGCTCAAAGATAAATGTCCTACAAGCATTTAAAACTAGTCTGGATTGATATCCTTAAGAATAGTGGACCACTAAAGGAAGTCATTCAATATATTTATATGGACTTCTGACATGCAAAAGATCTAGGATATAAATTTGTGCAAGGATTTTATTAAGTTGGTCCTGAATGTTATATGACTTCTCAATGAAATAATGAGAGAGTTTGGCCTTGGCTGGTACAATGTTCATCTTTGGATCAGAAGGTATAATGTTTTGATTTGGTGCAACATTAAAATAATACAAAGGGCCTTAGAGAGTGACTTAGAGCATCTAGTTACGATTACACAATCTAAATTCGGCAAGGATTTTTATAATTAGAATAAGAAGGCAGAGGGATTTAGATTTTAAATCATGAGCATCTAGTTGCATTTGCATAATTTTGAGTCAACACAGAGTCATTATAATTAGAGGAAGAGGGTGGAGATCTAGAGATAGTAACCCATAGAAATCTAGGTGCATTTTAATTACTTTAACCTAGTGTGGCATTAGTTGAGGAATAGGGTGTTAACCCTAAAATAGGGGTTCAGTATTTTGAGAAGCATTAAATGGTTCATGGTTTCTAATAGTGATGGTGTCAATGTGATTTGTAGAAACACATCCCATACTGATATTGTAATCATAAGGCATATTGGTTTAACCCACATTTTTAGTTTGGGCATTATGATTATGTTGATTAGGCTTTTGGCCTTGATTCTATTGACATTAGCCCTACTCTTGGCCTTAATTTTTCCTTTGTTACATTTGGTTGTGTTTGGTAAATCGGTATTTATAAATGCCCATGTCTTGATTTGTGTTTTGTGTTATTTGCTTTACTTCAATTTTTCCATGTTTAATTAAGTCCTCAATAAGATGTCTTAGTTACACGTATTGATAAAAAACATGGTCAATAACACAATGTAAATTACAAAAATCATCATCATGATACTAATTAGGTTTGTGTTTATCTTATAGGAATGGTTTTGGTATATGCCACACAATCAAATTGGTTGCTAAAAGTTTCTAAAACATTACCTCAAAAAGCTCTCCCAATTTGTTGAATACTCTATACTTATTACATGCCCTTCGTGGAGGAACCCTTTGCAAAGTGTTTAATGGATTAGGTGGTGATGTTTGTACATTTGGATCTGGCAGTGCTTCCACCATTTTCACATGCCTAGATTTTGTTCCTCTATTTCTCACCATGTTTTTGTTCATGTTAAATACTTGTGGTTTTTCTACAGTAATATTCTAAATAGGTGGTTGGGTCTAATTAAATGTTTGACCTTGTGGATAAATATTTACAAGGCCCCTAGTAATTAATGCCTTATTTATTTGTACACCTTTATCAATTATCTCATCAAATGTATTAAGTGAGTCACAAGTTATGATCCACCTCAGGGTGTGGGTTTTGTGCAAAGATATCAGCTAGTTATTTATCTATCAAGTTATGTTGAAATCATCTAGCTAATGATCTCCACCATTGTAAGTATGCTACAGGCTTTCCCCATTCCTTTATTTTGTGTTGCATAATTCAACCATTATTAATTCATAATTAATATTATAATAAAAATGGTTGACAAACTTATCTAATAAATAATTCCAGTCTATCACCTATCCTTAAGGCAATTTAAGGAGAAAACCTAGAGCTTGTCCATATAAACTATGTGGAAATAAGTGAATCAAATAAACACTATTATAGGCTATTTCTTGGAAAATTACAGAAAAGGCATGGATGTGCTCTCAAGGGTCACCCTTCCCTTTGTATTTATCAAATTTGGGAGACTCAAAATGAGGTGGTAAGGTGACTTGAAGAATGCTTAGGTCGAACAGATATGGGCTCTCATCAAACTTATACTTCTTGATTTAGTTTCCCATCTCAAGTATTGAAACTATCTCCTTCATTAATTTCCACTCCAACATGTTTGGTGTATTAGTTGATTGAATATATTTTTTTTGGGGTGGAATGTGCCCCTGGGGGGTTCTGGTAGGGATATGAACCCTATGTATATTAGCTTGGTTTGGGTTTACTCTTTGATTTGAATAAGTTTATCATTAATTCTTAAGTGGTTGATATAAAGTCCCAAGAATTTTTCAATGTGCGTTATATGAATATTTCTAGTTTTGGGGTGTCATTTGTCAATTTACCAAAGTACATGTTGGCAGAGATGAATTTGCTAAGGTGTTTTTCAAATTACTTCCAAAATGTAATGAGTCTTTCATTCCTTGTGATTGTGAAGGGGTGACAATTTCTTAGTGGTTAAAAAAGTTATGCTCCATGTCAGGTGAAACATGTTACAAAGCATCTAAAGGTTTTTTCTATTCAAGAGTAAATCTTAGGGTCTACCATAGATGTAGGATCAACTTGGGTATGATGCATTTGGTTGATCATATGCTCTTACTCTTTAGAAGTGGTATTATCAATTAAAGTCATAGCTAATGAAGTTGTTAAGTATGCAACAAGATGGTTTATTTACCATTGACTAATTCTCTGAATCTTGGTAGCAAAATCTTGATCATTTGGAGTAGTGTCTATAAGTGTTTCTTCCCCTTGCTAGAAGAATCCATGTTGGAATTTTTGAAATGAGTGGGAGGTTTCTCTATCTAGTGTTCCTATACTCTAATAAGTGTGTGGAATTGTTCCATTAGAAAATATGGTAGTAATCTTACTCCTAATTTTATCAACCTTAAATGGGATTCATCTTTGTCTTCTAAAGGTTGGTGTTCATAATAACCTTGTTCAAATCTTACTATTTTTAGGATATCATCAAACATAATGGATTGTTATTCTCTATAATTAAAATGTTCTTCCTTGTAACTAGGGTCATAAGAGACCCAACTATGAGTATACCTTTGCATCCTGTTTAAAAATGGTTTTCTACATTTACTAAGATGTGGAATTTGTTTTACAAACATTTTTAAAAGATGTTTTATACTCTTCAATAAAAAAAAGATAAGGTAAAATGAGACTATAATAAAAGGAAGTGGCATAGTGACACACAATTAGAAGAAAGAGGTTATTAAATTAGTCAACCTTGGTTGGTTGAAATCATCAATCAGAAGAGGGTAAAATAGTTTTTGAAACTTAGGGTGCAAGTTAACACACAAAAGTCTAAGTTGAAAGTATGTTACTACTATAAAAATTCTAGGCACAAATGTAGGGAGTTGTGACTAGATAATATATAATAACATTTTTTGGATCAAGAAGAATAAAATGTGGGCCAAGAAGCTCAAGATGTGAACTATCACAAGAACTACTAAGAATAAAGCCAAAACTAAATGGACAACACGATGGTACCACATGGAAAACAAGATAGAATGGTCTAGGAAATTAGAGCATGTATGAACACAAGATAATCTAAGTTAACAATAATAATGGAATGTAACAATATTGTAGACAAAACAACCTTCAATCCAAATGAAAAATCTCATCCAAGCTACTCAAACCAAGCATGAAGGGTAAAACTAATAACGTTTGGATTAGAACTTGGAAAGACAAGATTTATAATTTGGACTAAAAAAAGGACTTGTAGATTTTAAAAGTGATGAATGGTTCTAAACTCACACAAGAAATGTAATAATGCTCTTTTGGAAATATAAACATAATGATATGATTGAAATTTTGAACAAGGCAAAAATTGATTTGGATTTTACCAATATAACACCTCTTTATTCAAAAGAAATGGGTTTACAACAAGTGTTTAGTTTTTTATGAATTTCTAATTCAAAAAAAAATTTAGACTCAAAATACCATGTAAATAAACAAGAACATGAAAAACACCAAGGTGAATGTCTTATCCTAGTAAACTGTTAAGGTGGATCTATACTTTTGGATTTCATCTATATACTCCTTCTTGAGGGGAAATAAATTATAAATATAATAAAATTATATGCACATGAAAATTAAGGTTTTTAGGCCCCCTCTTCGCTCAAGAGATCGTATGGTGACTTATAACTTTTGGCTACTCACACTACACAATAGTGTTTCACAGCAAGTGGGGTTGTTCTAAAAACTATTATTTTCATACATTCTAAATGGTCCCATATGTGTGATTAGCACTAGGGCGTAACACGTCATTTAGATACACATTAAATAATTTTTTTTTAAATATATTATCCTTTTCATAACCACTATAGCTATCAATTGCTTAGGGTAGTCCAATGTCTGAGTTAAACCTACATTCTAAGGCAGTCTCTTACTAACAGAGATTGTTTAACTATTTAAACAAGCATCCCAGTAAGTCAACCTAAATTTATATACCCCTAACATGGAGTGGAGTTTAAATGATGCTATAAGATTAATTCCTAAGTTAACACTTCCTTAAAGAACCCATGGGGAGGCTATGAACTCCCACACACAAGCCAAGATGCAAGAAATAAAAATTGTAGGACTTTAAGGTTATTTTGGGATCACCCAAATCGCTTAGATTTTGGGGAGGGCCTCAAAAAAGTTCCTTCCATGTTTTGACAAAGTGACAAAATTAATTAAGTGAAGAATTTTTGGATCACCCAAGTTCCCTAAAGGGGACAGTGGGAGAGCATACACAATGCTACACTTGTTTTACAAAATAAACACACAATAATAATCAAAAAACAAAGTCTCTTATGAGTATTTAATTAAAGTTTGAGTTAGTTTTACAACACCAAAATGAGATATGAATTTAAATTTCCCTTTGATTATTTTTAAAATAAAAAATAAGTGTCTTAACACCTACAAAATAGAGTTTTAGAAGTCAAAACAAGGGTGTATGATTATCAAATAAGTTGGTAACTTATTTTTGCTCTCTTATTTTTTGACATAGGTCAATTGTATCATTCTATAGAGAATTTTTTCCATTCCATAGTGTGATTATATCATTTTTTAGGATGATCTCATTGAAAGATAGAGACAAAAAATATTATTTTGTGATTCCACTGATTATAAGATGATATCACTGATTAGCAGGGGATTTTTATTGATATACAGGGTAATTCCACTGATGTGTAGGGTAATTTTTTTGATATGATTGAAATGAGAGAAAATAAGATAAACATAGTAGTTACCTATAGGTTTCTAGTCCAAGATGATCCCATTATTTTTTTTGGAAAACCCATTATTTCACAAAGTCAAACCCACCAATCTCCAAGTCAATTTTGTCATTCTCTATAAAAAACACAAACAGAAAGGAAATAGAAAACATGATTTCATCATTCACATGATCAATTTCTCTATTATTTAGGTTGATTATGTCAGTCCATAGGAATTTTCACTGATGTTCAAGTTGATTTTGCCATTTCATAGGTTGAATTCATCATTTGATCCATACATCATAAAAATGTAAAATGAGAGAAAAAGAAGTGAAAAATAACCTCAAAAGAGGGTCTGAATGCAAAATTATAAGGATCAAGAGATGTGTGAGATGCGTTTTCCCACCAAGTATGATAAAATGTAGAGTAGGATTATAAGACAAGGTTAGATCATGTGTTAGTCAAGAAATTTTTTAAAATAAGCATAAAGACCTAAATTATCAAGCCTACTCCCTCAAGGGGCTTTTCTAATGAATTCTCAGAGCTAATTAAGAAATGAATACAATCAAACCTTCCAAGTATCATCCCTCCTCCAAGAGTGGTCAAGAATCATGTTTTCACCAAATTTGGTGCTCCAAGTCTTGTTAATGAAGAGTAGCATTTGCCTCCATCATGTCCTAGTAAATAATGGTTTAGGCTCATAAGATTTTATCAATTTGTGTGAAGAAGTGAAGCTTGTCTATAGAAATTTATGCGTAGAAAGTTTGTATAACCAAAAAATTAAAATGGTGGTCTTGTCTCTCTTATTTAAAGATTTTCAAGATATTTTAGGATCAACCATGACCATCTATCTTGAGATCAAGATGTGTGGCCATGGATTGATTTAATTTTGGAGGGATAAGCCATAAATAGGCCCATTAATATTTGGAAGAATGGGGAATTGATGAGGCATGGGAGAGCTTAATTATGATATTTATTACATTAATGGCCTATGGATTCCACCCCATTGATGATGTTATGAGATGATGTAGAATTAAATATTGAATTTCCAATAATTATATATTCAACAACTTTCATGGAATATTTACTTAAGCTCTTAATGTGGTTTAATCTACTTAAGTGGCTTTGATTAATTTTTGTAATTCTTTGGAAATTTGTTGCATGCTTAATCAACGTAGATAGAAATGTTATTTTACTGAGTCATAATTTGAATGGCGTATAATTAGAAGAAGGTGTCAGTTGTGTATGGGATAATACCCTAGTTATGGTATTATGGATGTGTAATAACACATGTAAGTGACATGTGTTACCGAATTAGAAGAATCTAGTGGTCTGAGATGTCATTTTATGTGGTCATAATTTGACTCCAATTAATTTAATAAACTATAATAATCATATAAAATGCATTCCCCCATTATGGGACACATTATCATAAATCAACACTTGTATGGGACTTTGAATGATTTAGATCATTGTAATGATTTTGTTCCTAATTGTGCATTATCATAGAGTATCATTTAGATTAAAAATTTTAGCAAAATAGTGATAATAATTAGATGTATACAGCAAGAGCATCAGTGGAGACAAACTTAGAGGAATGAATGATCCAAAATAATGGTGAATAAAATCAATCACCAAAACTGGATTAGCTTAATTCAAATACACTAGGCAATTAGATGCTACCTACTTAGTCCCATGGACACAAGATCTAATGTGGGATTTAAGAAAAATGTAGTTATCCCAAGAATGGGATGAAATACTATCAAGAAATGGAATAGTATAATGGAAATGGTTATGACCAAATCCATGAGAGTGATTAAGTTATACCTATCAACTAGGATATGCATGTCGTGGGTGGCAAGGATACAATCTGAATAGCCTAGCATACAACCATTTTTATTTTTATTTTTTAGGCATCTCAACTCAATGAATAATTATGAGACATAGAATGGGTTAACTCACAAAATGATGAGAGTGTGGATTAAATATGCTCACAAAATGGAAAGAGCATTTATACTTAAATTACTCTTAAAATGGTGAGAGTGTGGTAAGGGGTGACTGAGATGACCTTAACTTGATTTGAGTGTTGCCTACATAGTCCAAATGGACCTCAAGTCATGGTAGATACACCTTACATCTAAATAATCTAACTAGATAATAGCAAGTTCATAGATAGATAAATGACAAAGTATAGCACAGTGATGTGAAAATGTGAATAAAATGGGGTTGTTCATAATTTACACAAAGGTAGTTATAATGAGGAAACAACAGCATGGATAAGTGATACTAATTTTCCCAAAGGTAGCTATAATTAATAGCATCAAGAATGAGGTAAAACATGACAACAATGAAGAAAATAATTGCCAAACCACTATCATATTGCCCCAAGATACTACCTCATTGAAAAATATGTGCTTAATGAAGTGCCTTACTGAATCAACTGTTAAAACTTCATCTGAATCCAATATTTGAAGGTGCCTAAAGTATTAATGGATTAGAACCAAGGTTAAAAAAGGTGGGGTAAGGGAGGGTAAATAACTTTGGCCACATATGGAAGGTATGGAATTAATGGTATATGATATTGTATAAGGAAGGTGATATTACAGTATGATGTAAACTATCCTCATAGACAATACCTTGTGTCTCTTGAGAAAAATAAAACTTGATATATATTATGTTCAAGTGCTTATCAAGTTCATCTCCTTCTAGTGTAGCTAACCTATATGCTCTAGATCCATAATTAACAATAATGACATAAGGGCCTATCCAATTAGGCTTGAACTTGCCTTTATTATTTTCTTGGCCCTGGTTTTTTTCTAATTTTCTTTGAGGTAAATATCACCTAGATCAAACTCTCTATGTTTAACATGCCATTTATACTAACCACATATCTAGTTTTGATATTCTATAAGTCTATTTGCAATGGCCATGTATTTTTCATTTAGTAATTTTAGCTCTTGCAGATGAGCTACTTTATAATCATCATCATCAAGGATGTACTTAAATTAGATACATAGAGAAGTCAACTCGACCTCGATGAGAAGAATGGCCTCAGTACCATAGAAAAGGTAATATGATATGGCTCCTATTGGAGTATGGTAATTAGTATGGTAAATCCAAAGGGCACATAAGATCTATAAGTGCTAATCATAGCCAACATCATTGATGATATTAAGAATATTGACAATCGTCTTATTATATTCCTATGCTTAACCATTACCTTATGGGTAATATGCATTGTAAAAATGTTGGGTAATGTTAAACTCAGCACAGAGTGCCTTTAAATCCTTATTCTTAAATGATCTACCATTATCAAATATAATTTTGGATGAGATACTATAATGACAAATGAGATGGTGGAAGATGAATTTGGAAATTTGTTATCCAGTCATGTAAGTGAGGGGTATAGCTTCAATCCACTTAGTGAAGTACTCAATGGTGGTAAGGATATGATTATGGACATATAAAGAGATAGGGTTAATCTTCCCTATGAGTTCAAGTCTCTATGTTTAAAATAATGATGGTGTAGTCATTAGTTTGAGTGTTCTTGTTAGATCATGGATCAAATTTACATGCCTCTAACAATATTTACATATGTTCACATAAGCAGTGGTATCTGCTTCCATGGTTGGCCAATAATAAATAGTGCATAGGATATTTTTGTCAAGTACAACCCCATTGGTTTGGGATCCACAAACTCCTTCATGAACATATCTCAACACTAATGTGGCTTCTAATGAATTTAAACAATGAAGCAAAGTTCCATCAAATTTTCTACAGTAAAGGTTTGGGTTGAACAGGTTATATCAAGAGGCTTGGTGTATGAAAGATTTTTATTACTTACATAAAAGGTTTGGTGAAAGGACTTGGTCATGGAGGTAATTATATAAGTTAGAATACCAAATATAATTGGGACCAACAATATCATAGATCATTTCACTATTTGAGGGTTCATGAGTAGCCGATAGAAGATGTTCAATGAGGAATTGATAGTCTTTTGCTTTTTCTATCTTGTGGAGAAAAGAACCAATGGTAGCCATGGCATCTATTATCATGTTATTTGCCTATGGTATGTGTTTAAATTAAATGTGGGTAATATGTTGCTTGATAATGTCCACCATGGATTTATATAGTACCATATCATATTTGGTTTGGAATTGGTCTATTTCCTAATTAATGATAAGTTAGTAATCTCCATGAAGCCCTACAATGAGTGTTTCATATTCAACCATGTTATTGATACAAAAAGATTTGGGAATGAGATCCCCCTATAGTATGATAAATAAAAATCATGTTCCTAATCCATGAGATGTGAATGACTTATCAAAATATAGCTTTCATTGTTTCTCCTCAATAAGTTTTTCTATTACAGTCATGATATACTTATGTATAAATGTAAAATTGAGTGGTTGAATATCTAAGATGGGGGATTTAACAAGTTGATTTGAAATTACTTGTCCCTTAAAGGCCTTTTGATTGATACATTCAATCTTAAAATCACTCAAAAGCATAATCCACTTAGCCATGTGGCCTTATAAAGTTATTTTTGATAATATATACTTGATCAGATCTACTTTGGTGATAACTATGGTCTTGTTGTTACTAATGATGTAGCTTCTAGGATACAAAGACCATATCTAAATAATTTTTATCAATTGGCATATAGTTATGTTTATATGCTACCATTATAAGGTTTAAATAGTACATTGCATGTTCTTCCCCATGTTCATCATGTTGGGCTAACAGTGCCCCTAGGTCATTTTTAGTGGAAGATAGGTAAATTAGAAATGGCCTCCTTAGAATTCATGGTAATATAACAAGGGGATTGGCTAAGTATTCCTTCAGGTGTTCAAAGGATTTTTGACATTTTGCATCCCAAATAAAATTAATACCTTTCTTTAATAAGTGAGTGAAAGTATGGCATTTATCAACCAATTGTGAAATTGTTGTAGAAAATGGGGGGGGTTTCAATTCATCAAATAGGGATTTAGGTACTCATTCAGTTGTCTAAGTCAATTATAGACTCATTAAAACTAAGCACAAACATAAAATATTCCTTTAGCACTTCAAAATTTGTCATTTAATTATGTTGGTATCAATTCACATAAGGTGCAAGCCTTATGCACTCACTCGAAGCACATTAGATAAAGAACCAAGGCCTACATTGGGCTAGTCATGACATGGCACAAGTTTCATTTGTAGGACTTGGTCATCTCAAAAACGTTTTTGGTAGAGTCAATGGCACAAGCCATTTTTGGGTTGATTCTGATGGCGTATAAGTGAAATCTTATTCAGGGTCTTAGTTTTGTCTATAAGGGTGCAAGTTTATAATGGGTGGTTTTATTTCCTCAAGGGCACAAGCCTATGTTTTATTAATCTTAACACCATTAAAATATTGGTAGGGTTCAAGGGAATGCTTAGGCTAGTGCTTTAGGCATGGACACCATCACTTGGCAAGGGGTCTTGTCTATACTTAGACTATTTCATGGAGTATGATGATGTCATCTATTACATAGGGACACCATTAACAAATTAGACTAGAGCTTCACTTAAACTTAACATTAATATATTAAAGTTATATTATTATGACTATTTCATTCATTATGCAATCAAATAATATTACTTAGAGACATAACCAGATTGAATTCAAATAGATTCAATACCATTATTCATTAATCAAAGTGGAAATATAGAATAGAGTACATTAAATAGAGCAGGTATTTAATTCAAATTCTTAACAGCCTAGAGGCTCACATGCGAGCATGGGCATATACAAGTGGAGCCTGAAAGGCATTCAAGCTAAACCTAAGTTCTAATGGTAGTTAAAGTTTTCAAGGTAATTTCTCTAGGGATTTTTTGCCTTTATTTGCATCTCTCTGCTTACTAGTTCAAACTTGGTTTTATAACATGTAGAATCATCTCTTTATTAGTGTGGGGATTTCACACCAAGAACTGATTTGGAGCCTTTGTTAATAATTCTATTGACTTCATAACCTTATATCCTTTACACTGCATTCGCCATGTGTATCCACTCATGAAGATGTTCCTAAAATCCTAGGCACTAGTTAACCATATACTAGCTAGCATGAGATGAGTGTTGATTCCTCTAGGTAGCATAAAAAGATACCAAAAGAGTAATCATTTGACATAATTGCCTTGCATCAAGGTGTCTAATGAGTTTTCATAGATCCATACTTAATCAAAATAGGGGCCTAACATTACCCCATACAAAATTGTTAGTCCATCCTCGAACTAGTATTTCAAAGCCTTTATCATGCAACTTGGGCATGCTCTCCTTTAGTTTGGTTTTAAAGTCCTCAAATCCCTAGATGGTGAGCTTGATTTCCTCTACAATGATGTCTATTTTTATGGAGGTGGTGCTAAGGGCGAGCAAGTCAATTTTAGCTAAATATTTACTAAAGCCCTCTAACATTTCCTTTGTCTGTGTCACTCTTTCATTTAAGATTGCTCCTTGATCATTAGCCTTCATTTATAAGGCATGGAAGAATTCTTCCAATTTTTTCTCCTATTTCTTTACCTGGGCACTCAAGGTATTGACTTTTGCCATGATCTATGCATGCTCGGCCCTACTAATAATGTAATCATGTGTCATCAAATCTTCCCTCTCCCCATTTTTTTAGTTGAGGTGCATATCAATGACCGATGCTTGGTTGGATAAGTTCATAAAGATAGCATCAACTACCTTTGTTCTTTCTTATAGCTTTGTGAAGAGGTCTTCCACATCTTTGATCTTGGTACCTAGTTATTTCTATAGGATGGTACAAAGGTTCTCTTCCTCCTATGTTAGTTATAATTTCAACCTTGGGATCATCTACTCCAATAGTATGCATACTTTGTTAACCTATTAGAGGTTTGATGTATCAATGTTGACCAAAAGAGATGGCTCAATTTTTTCTATGCGCTCAGCCAACTACTACAACCTAAACTTCATGGCTTGCACTTTTTCCTCAGCATATTGCATGGTTTTCTTCCATTTCTTTGCCCTTATATCATTAATGATGTTATTTTTCATGACTTCATTTATCATCTATATGAGTGCATTTTCCAACATTATTAGTTTCATGGCATGGGAATTTATAAAAAGGGATTCATTTCCTTATTCAATTTTATCCATACCCAATATGGCCTTTTGTAATGCCTCAAAGTGAGGCTCATCTATATAGCTATCAAATATAAATAATAATTGTTGACATGTGTTGGTTGTATCTACTTTGGTGGGTATGTACTAAAATATGTAGAAATGATCATCTAACCACCCCTTCTACATATTTTCCCTAAAGCTTAACTATGTGCCTTCTTATTTAATTATAGCTAGCTCTGTTTACTCTTTTTCCCCTTCATTAGTGATACCTCTCTCTTCGGTACTTCCCTCTGAGGATTATTCATCATGTTCTTGTAGGGCTTCTTCTTTGGACTTGTCCCCTTCATCTATTTCTTATTTTGGGGGTTCCTCGATGCTAACTTCCATGGGTGTTTCTTTGGTGCCAGTTTTGCCTTCCTATTCTTATTGGGCCTCCATTATTATCTATGTTTGTTATTTTAAGGCACCATCATCTACTTCCTTATCTTTAGGCACACCTTAACTAATTGAGTTCATTTGTTTTACATCTTCATCTACTGTGCTATTGGGGGCATTGGGCACCTTTTTTATTGCTTCTTTTATTGGTTTTATGCTTTTAGTAACCTCTTTTTCTTCCTTCTCTTTCCTAGCCTTTTCTTCCTTGGCTTTATTTCTCTCAACCTTCTTCTTATTTTATAGTTCCAAGGTATTTTATTCCTCGACCTTCCTCTCCTCAACCTTCTTCTCCTTGAATTTGACTCTCTCCATACCTTCCTAAGTCATGTCAGCTTCCTTCATAGCTTCACTTTTCTTTTCTAATACCTTTGACTTCTCAATGTTTACATCGCTAAGGCCTAGTTTCTTCCACATATTTATCTTTTTCACCTCTATATGAATAGGTGGTGAGGGATTTAATTTACTAGATGAGTAACTCATTATCTCCTCTTGTATTTCCTTAGTGATATGCTTTTTTCCTACTTCTTCTTGGATGATGTAAACACGTCCCTACTTTTTTTGTCTCCTCATCCATTTATTCTTATGGATTTTTCTTCTCCATTTACTCACATGCCTCTTATGACTCCATGTCTTCTAAGGTTATAATGGACATCACAATGGTCCCCTTGGTCTTCTTCTTTTTCTCCTTTTTATTAGAAGTCGTAGTCCCTGTTGTGAAGGTCATGTGTTTCTTCTTTGGGGATAAAGTAGTTGCTTCATAACCGGAGGTGATCTTCAATTTGATGCACTCCTACATCTCCTTAAATGTCTTCCCATTTTTATTTTATGGAGACTTATTCTATGTTACTAACACTAGCTTCCCTTCATTGCCAATCTATAACAAGAGATCATCATCTTTTACAGTGTTTATGCCCTTGTTTCTCAGCTTAATCTCATAGTACAACATGTGTATATGTTGAGTATTAATTCCTTCTAGATGGGATGGAGGTTAGTTTGATCTAAGTCATTCTCCTCATCCTTTATTTATTTTCCCCCTTGGGTGCACATACTATCACCATAACCTACTCCTCTCCAAGTCCATGGTCTTTAATGGGATGTCTAGCTACTGCACATTGGGGATCCTTCTTAATGCCTCCCTAAATTACTTCATGAAAAATGCGTAAGGGAGTTTTATCCAACCTAAATGGTTACTAATTGTGAATTTAAAGTGCACTACATAAAAGTTTTGCATGATGGCAAATGTCATCATTCTAAACATTTTCTAGGGGACCTCCTCAAGGATGCACTATTCCATCTTGAATGCCTTTATGTGTTGTGTGCATCACCCCATTACTCATGTCTTATAATTAGTAGATAAGGAATGTGGGAAATCAAAGTCATATTTCTTTTACATTAGGGAGTCTTTCTACACCAGGAAGACCCATAGATTTTCTTCATCACCATCGAGCACACCGATCTCCTTTATGAGTATAAAAATCAATATTAACCCCCACCTGAAGGTCTTCTACACTGTATGACACTCAAGAGCATTCTTTATCATTTCCTTATCAATAAATTTAGTTATGTTGAACTTCAACCCATGTTCCATGTGATAGGTGATGCACAGGTAGCCTTTGGTGGTGTTTGTCCACCATCTACTAGGGAAAAGTTTTGAAATCATAAGGTGTGTAGTTGCCCTCATGTCGAGGTCCTTTATATCTTTTATGGGGAATGTAAATAATCCCTTGTAGTACCCAAGGATTTTCATGAACCTTTCTATTTCAACATCATATACCATCATCTAGTGGATGTCTGTACCAAAATCTAGGAGGCTAGTAATCCTATCGATTAGGCTTGTTGATATCTACATGCACCTACTTATAAATTAGAATTAGTCTCTATATATGTGTGAGAGGAAGAACTAAATGAGTTCCTCTATCTTCCCAAAATATAGAAACTCATAGATCTAAGTTATTTCAGTGGTTGTGAGCCTATCTTGAATGGAGACATCAAAAAATGCCATGCTTGATTTTATCTTGGCCCCCGTGTTAACCACCCAATCTTGTGCTAGCTCTTGTGCATGGCTCAAGGTATAGTGGTTGTATTCTTTCAACTAGTAGGTATGCATGAAAGATACCCAATTATCCCCTACTAAGACCTCTAGGGGAAACTACATTAATTGGTATGGCATCTTTGCAAGTGCCTTCATGTCAACTTCTATGATGCTTACTCCTATAATGAGTTGTAACTTGGTTTTTGTAGTGGCAATCTCTTCTATTTTTGTACCTTGGGTCTAGAGGTGAATGATTATTGTAATTTTCATGACATCAAAGAGTAGACCATCTTTATATAAAATGTGCCCAAGAAAGTTTCTAAAGGTTATTATGAAGATACACTTCTTGAGCTTTAACAATATATGTAACTACTTGTGTAGACACCTAAATTTGGCCAACCAATGACCTCTAACTAGGATTTTGAAAAATTTCCACCTAATGTGAAAATTTTGGCCTAGAAACACTCAAATGAATTAAATGAGTTGAAATTGATATTTTAAAGTGCCAATTTTGGCTAGGGTATCATTAAATGGGGCAATTCAATTTATGGGCTAGCTAACTTTGCTCAGATCATTTTGAGTCAAAATGCCAATTTTGCGCCTAGGTGCTCTGGATTGCTCTTTTCTATCAAATTTATTTTAAAAGATGCGTATCTTTGTTATTTTGTGTTGGAAACATCCTAAATGGTAATATGGTTCCACCACATTTGAAATTTACTTCCAATTCTAATCCATTCAAATTTTGGATCAATAACAAGGCGTTCTGATCAATTTAAGTAATTTGTACACAAAGTGCTTAATCATGCTTAAGAGATAATTAAACAAAATTATAGACTAATTAATAATTCCATCTAAAATTTTTGAATACTTATTTTTATAATAAATATTAAATATCTGCAACATTAGGTGACATCATTTCTTGGGAAGACATCCCTAGGCCATAAATGCCATAAATATCAGGATTATGGGCCTCCCATGCCTCATTAAGACCCTCCATGCCTCTTAAATGACCCTCTATCCCAAATATTGATAATCCTATTTATTTATTTTCAATTACATAATTGGATTAATCCTTAGCCACACATCTCCATCTTGAGATTGATGGCTCAAGTTGATTCTAGCCATTTTACAAAATCTATAAATAAAGAGGCCATGAACATCATTTCTAAGCTTAATTTGTACAAAGTTATGATGTCAAATTGATTCCAAGATCTCTCAAATTCCAAATTTATGATGCCAAAATATTGATCCAAGCCAAGACAAAGCCATAAGGTGCTAAGGAGAAGAGGAGATAGCCAAGCCTCCTTCGATCAAGACTTCATAAGCACAAGCTGAGCAAACCACTACAACAAGCATTTGAAGCTTCCAAGGAAAGTGAAGGATTATTATTTTTATTTATTTCTTAGTTGTGTTTTTTATTTTTATTTTTCATTAAGCTCACCCTAGTAACTAGGCCTAGATATGTATGCTATTTAGTGTGTTTTTATCAATTTATTTTCATTTTGGGACTAACAAAATACTAATCACCTCTCTTAAATCAAATTATTACTTCACATAATGGCATGCTCAATGGGACTGTACTCCATAAACTTGATCAAATATCACCTAAAAGTAACATAATAATCATTGTCATGCAAGATCTTGGAGTGTGGAAGCAAAAGAGGTGAAGATTTGAGCAAAAAGCTTATTTTTTGGAGCTCACAATTTTATTCTTAGGACTATGTAATTTAGATCCTAACTCGTCTTAAATTGACCCAACTCACCTCAAATCATCCTGACTTGACACAACTCACACTGACTCGACCCAAATCACCCCAACTCATATCCCAACTTGATTGTGTGAAACACGAGAGCTAAAAGGCTATTTTAAAATGCTTGGTTTAGGGTCATATAGACTCAATTTTGGATGATATTTTTTAAAACCATGTGTTTTTTCCTAAATTTTTAGAATCTAACATTAATTTAACTTCAATTTTCATATATTTTTTACAAATTTTTTAAAATATATTTGAATATTTTTAATTTAACACATTTTCTTTTGGGGTGATGCCTTAAGGGTAGACAGGTAACCAACAGATTTCAAATTTGATAAATCATGTTTTATACCACCTTTTAGATGATTTTAAAATAAATTAGGAACCTTGTTTTGGTGCTTAATGAAATATTTAGAGGCTTAAATGAAGGCTTTCAAAGTTACAACTTAAGACCAAGGGTTCAAAATAACACCACCACATCTTTCGTTTGGGCTTAAAATTGAACACACTTATCAATTATTATTTCCAACAGTTGTTTAATTAGAACTTGTTTGGAAAAAATAAGGTTTGTGCATGTATGTTCTTCCATTTTTCCCCTTTAGGTAACCCTTGGAATCAAAATCTCTTTTCTTATTTGCAAATTTCCTATTCCAAGGCATATAAAGAATATCATCTAAATCACTCCCCCAAAACTCACAAAAGTATTGGGTGACCTTGACAATGACCCTAAAGTCATTATATTTTATGCTTTCTTTATTTTATGTAAACTTGGATTGTGATGGGGATGTCATTACCTCCCATGATTTCTTTAGGGAAGCTTTGAGTTAGGGTTTCACCTCCCAACACTGAATTCATTTGGCTCCATATTGGAGTTGCACATGAGATGTAGTATCACTTTAGACATAACACTACACTAAGCAAACATCAGGATGTAGTGGTTGCAAAAAGGAATAGACCTTTTTTCAATGAGAAAAGTGATACGAACCCAAAATCCATGCTTTTATTTTGAATTATTTGACATGAAATTCATTGTGTAATTGATTCCCCTAAAACATTTGAAAACTTGTAGATCTTAGACAAATCCCCACTTGTCACAAAAGTATTTTTGGTGAAAGGTGTGCCTCAAGGTCCATGTCACAGTATTATCATTTGAGAGAAGGGGGGGGTGTAAAAACCCTACTATATAATGTGCATTTACTTTTGGATGAACACTTAAAATCCTCTCAAATGACATATATTGATTGATTCTAACAATATCAAGCAACCTTGTCAGTTTAGGATCTAAGATCGATCAATTAGTTTGTTTTATCCTAGATTAAAGTCGTGCTTGGATTCAAAACTTTTTGTAAACAAATGATACAAACCAAAATACATGGTCCTCATTTTCCTTTGAATAAAGAGGCATTATATTGCCCATGTGAAATCATCAATTTGCCTTGTTCAATGTTCATCAAAACTTGGAGTCATATCATCCACTTTGGCACAGTTATGCTACCCAATTGAGTCTAGACCTTTGCCAAAGTTGTTTAAGTCCTTCATTTAAAATATAAATTCAAAATTACACCTTTATAAGTTCATAGGGTTGATGTGCTAAGTGGGTTCACCATTTTCACTGAACTTGAAGGAACTTAGGTTCAATTTCCAATTTGGGTTGAAGGCCATTTAAGACTCATGATCATTATCACCACTTGATAGACTTAAATCATTTTTTACTAAACACTTACACTTTGAGTCTATGCACCACAACATTTTGAGTCAAGAAAGATAGTGTTATGTTGTCATGTTTGTGGGAAACTATCTTTGTGTTAGAGAGTTTTTAAAACAAACATTTTGTCACATATTTTGGGTAGTCTATCATTGTTACACTACCCAAAACATTTTATATATTGTTTCATAGGCCCTCTTGCATATAGTTCAAATTTGGTCCTACATTTTAATACCAATCTGAGTGTACCTTTGTGAACCTTTGTCTAGCATAGTTACATCATTCACTTTTTGTCTAGCTTATTTTTCAAAAGAACAAAGTTTTATACCATTATTTGTGAGAAAAATAAACTATCTCTAAAGTGCCTTTTGTTTCATACCTTATACCTATTTGATTGAGTCAATATCTAAGAATCAAATGCCTAGTTTTTGTTATAAGTGTTTCAAATATGTTAGATTAAAAATTTAATCTATTTCAAAGTCTAGCTTTTGATGTCGGTTGGCCAAGAGTCCTAAAACATGCCTTGTTTGAGCCTAGATTTTGATGCTGCATTTGGCCAAAATACCTAGAAACTTTTACTTTCCTATATTAGATTGATCTAAAAAACTTTGACCTTAGAGTTTGGCATTTTTATTTTTGATCTATTTACTTGCTTATCTTTATGTGAAATGTGAAACATTAGATACTTAATGCTAGCTTATTTCCTCATAGATCTTTGCATAAACCTTTTGATCTATTTGGTGAATATAGACCAAGTTTTAACATTATCTTTTAGGCATTGAGTTTGTATAATTCTCTTCCTTTTCTATTACAAAAAAATTTACTATGGATCCCAACATGTATTCCTATACTTGTAGTCGACTCATGTACAATCTGAGGATTAGTAATGTGGTTACGTAGGAAGAAATGGTGCAATACCCCTATGCAGATAATATTTCTTATTAGATGAATCCTTATCCCTCTTATAATACTCAATTAGGGTCACAAATCCAAGATACATTAGCTAACTATTTGGTTAATACACCACCATATTCAGAACAAGACTAAGAACAAACCACATATACCTAGCTCCAATACCCACAACTGACGAACTAGTTCTTCAACAGTCATACTCTACTAATATGCCTTCCACATATGTCCAATTTTTATATGAGCATCATTTATTGGAGAACAAATATGAGATTTTGGTTTGAGCCATAGAGGTAGGGACCAGTTTCTGATATACTTCTCCCATGAGAATTTACCAAGTCTAGTAAGAATGTCTCACAACATAATTTATGATCAATAGGCTTCTTCTATAAAACTTTAGGATATATTTAAAACAACATAATAGGACCCTAATATGCCTAATAGATACAAAAACCTCATGGAAGACCACTTTAACCAAATGCAGATGGCATGTCAAACCTACTTGAATCTAGCACACAATTTCAATTAGATGACCATGGTGAGCAAACCTCTTATTGACTTAGTTATTTCAAAAAAAAATTTGATAGAGTTAAATTTTCAAGAGAATTAGAGTTCAAACACATTCATGCAAAAGACTTTGGTAGACAACTTGCTTCATATGCCAATTATTGAAGAAGTATCTTTTGCTTCTACATAGAATAATTTGAAAATTATAATGGATAATGTGCAAACAATGTCCAATACAAATCAAAATGGTACTAACACATAAACAAATAGTCAACAACATGTGCCTATTGTTAATAAAATGAGTGGACCATCATACTAGGGAGTAGGAGTTTTTGCATCCCAACCTTAACTAGTTGCTTCATCAACCATGTAACCAATAGGATTAGGTAGTCAAATAGCACCCAAAGTCACATCTCAACAATAGAATGTGATGAATCCTACTCCTCCTCAACAAGGGACAAGTATTATTCCAAAAAATCAAGCATAATATAATTTAACAAGATAATAGACATCAAATATATTACCACCTCAACATGGGGCAACTAATGTTATACCTCATCATGTAGTGGAAAATACACCTCCTTAATCGTAGATTAGTGTACCAATCCAAAACCAAACGATGACTAGCCAATAATGTATAAATATTGGTCAATGACATATGTTGAATCTTCAACATGATTTTTCTTCCCAATAAGGATTCATGAAACAATGAGGCTCTCATGTTTCTCAAGAACCTACTAGACAATAATCAATTCAAAATGTGCCACAAGTTTAGAGATAGGTTCTTGGTCCAAAAGTTCCGACTTAAAAGCAAGGTTTGATTAGTCAATAGCATGTCCCTTTTCAACCACAATAAGCCTTGTATAGTTATATCCCTCCATCCCAACTAAAAAATCCTCCAAGTCAAACCTTCATAGCCAACCCAAACCAGAATATCACACAACCAAATGTGTAATTTCAAGTACATCCTAATCCACATATGCATATTCTTGGTCCATTTCCAAACCAAACCAATATACCCCAACAAATATATCCATCATACCCTGGACAAAGTATCCCACTTATGACCTCCCAACCATCTACCCAAACCAATATTTTCCCTCAAACCAATGTTCCTTCTAGTTTCTTATCCCAAGAATTGCAACGAATGAAGGATGCAATTGCTGCCATTTACGTTAGGAAATAGACTAAAAATTTTAAGTTGGATGATGTGTGTTCTTATCCCTTCAACATGGAATACTTGTAGATACCATTTCCTCCAGGGTATAAACCACTGAAATTTAATAAATACAAATGGAAAGGTGACCCTAAGGCCCATTTAACCGATTTATCATAGGCTAGCCAGTGGCATATAGAGATATATATCTTTTGTTTTTGTTTCCAAGGAGCTTGGATGGATAGGCCTTGGAGTGGTTTTTAAATTTTCCCAATAATTTATTAATATACTTTGATGATATTTTTGATAATTTTGTGTATCACTTTTCCTATAATATCAAACATGAGATTTCATTAGCTGACTTAACACAAGCAAAAAAAATGTTGGTGAGAGTTTTGAAAGTTATCTATAATGATGGAGATCCCTTACAAGTTGATTCACCCATAGTTTACCAAATAAATAATTAGACATTGTGTTTACTAAAAATTTGCATAGTGAGATAGCTTATCATCTAGAACTAAAATGTGCACATACTTTTAAGGAGATCATTGACAAGGGCTTGTTGATTAAGTGAGACCTTATTAATAAAGGGATCATCAAGCTTATGTCAACTAATCAAAATCAAGGTACCAATTAGGGAAGTGGACAAAACCAACATCTAATCTAAGTATAAGCATCACAACTAGGATATGCCAATAAGCAAGATAGACCAAATCAATTCAACTACAATAGGAATGTTGTGGGTAATGAAGTAACTGAGTCATGTCATGTCTAAATAGTGAAAACATCATCTACCTCACCTTTTTGCATACTCTTACCCAAATACCTCTCCAACCAATGCCACAAGCACAATAACCAAGACCAACACAACAAATGCAGCAACCTTTACCATTACAAACCCCTCCTCTAAGGAGAATTATGTCTACATGTCATGTCTTTAGTGCCCTAGGAGAGCCTATTGAGTATGTATTTACAAACTTGCCACTACTAATTTGATTAGTTGGCATATACCAAAGCATTATCCACAAGGCATTCCTTATCCTAATTGGTACCATGAAAATGAATTCTATGAATATCATCAAGTCAATGGGCATAATCTATGAAGATGTGTGCAAATCAAGCATTTGATTAAAAATATATTGGAGAATAGGAAGATAACATTAGATAATGGTGATTCCACCTCCAATCAAACTCTTGGGATTTATCAAAACCCCTTTCCCCAACATAACACACAACAACAACATAACAATCATTAACAATAACACTGGCTGATGCAAAAATAAAATAAAAAGTATCAAAATCAAACCAATAGAATTAGCAAAATCAAAAATATAACCCACAATGTCATAGCAATGGAAAAAACCAAGGTCATAAAAGTAACAACTAACAAACCTACCATGAAGTTACACATGAATACAACAAGGTTGTAGTTCATATTGTAGGGGTAGCATTAATATCATCTCCATTAATCCTAGATCGAGCACTAATTGATCTAGACCATTGATAAATAATACCACTCAACCAAATTACATGGATAATCCTTCTCTGACCTAGGACTACACATAGGCAAACCAACAAATTTGGACTCCCACTTTTAGACCATATACCAATAACTTGCCCTTTCCACATGACCACATACAAGTGCACCAGTAACTGAGACTTGTCCTATTTGGTACCACACCATTCCCAACATTTGTTATCAATTATGTTCCAACATCTAATCCCAATTGCGTAATCACAACTCAAAGGTCAAAGATTACTATCCTAGGTCCACAACCATCTACCACTTTGACTGTTATCCAACCAACCATTCAGCCTCACAATACACCATTCACCAGTGACTAAGATAAGAAGTTTGATATTATGGAAAAACTATAGAAGAAACTAGAACAAATTTCTATTTTAGATTTTCTACAAACATCAACAATCCACAAGAACATTTTGAATGAGTTTTTAACCTAATCCACTGTTGCCAGTGACATATCCCTTGATAAATTTCAAGCTTTGGTTGGACACCTAGTTGTAGCCCAACATGTCACATTCAACCAAAGTGATATGTCTTCCCTTGGCCCACTCCATAATAATCCATTGTACATATAATTTTATATAAAGTGGCATAAAGTGAAATGTGTCCTTATAGATAATGGATCAGGCCTCAATATAGTGTCTCTAAAGCTCATCAAGCTTCTTGGGTACACAATGGTAGATTTCCAACCAAAAATGATAACTATCAAAGCCTATGATAATTAGAAAAGAGAATCACAAGGCACCATTAGCTTACCAGTTATCATTGGGCCTTTGACCCATGATACACTTTGCCATGTCCTTGATCTTGAGTTGTCATATAGTATGCTTCTAGGTGGGCCTTGGTTATATAAGATTCATGTAGTCCCATCAAAGTTGCACCAATGTATCAAGTTCTCCAACTCAGGGATGGAAGTGAATATTCTAGGATATTTACACCCATATGAACATTATGTACATCTTGAGGTCAAGTTTTACAACTATAATTACCAATACGACATGAATCCAAGTTCCAAGTAGGATAAATAAAAGGCCATAATTATTAATTCTCTAGAGGATAATTGCATAGATCCTAATACCTTTGATTCCCTTTCCCACATGCCACCTCCTAAAGTTTCCAATCATTTTACCATTTCAGCTAATGGCCTAGGGGAGTATGTGACCCATGATACCTTCCATATTATCAATCTTCCTCAGAATCCAAAGACCTTTGGGTGACCTAAAGTCACCCCATACATGCATTAGCAATAAAAAGCTAAAGATAAACTTCATAATCTAGGACCAATCATGTTCATACTAGCATCTAGTCAAGAACAAGAACCCCTCAAAAGAGATGAATCATGGTTATACAATGACAAATTATTTGATTGTTTCATGAGAACCAAGTATCCTATTCTCAATAGGATCATGGAAAATCAAGATTATGAAGGAAGAGGCCTCAGACCGAATCAACAAAGAAACATTGAGCCAATTTCTATGACTAAGTAAAAAATACCTTATGGACTTGGATTTAAACTGCCTAAGGGTGACCCCTTATATCTTATTTGAGATCCATCATTAGTGGCTAGTGATGATCATGTTGATAGTGAAGTAAAGTCCAATCATATCCTCACTTTTGATGACCTAGCTGAGACTAACCTATTCGATAACAATGCCATTTGTACCCTTACCCCAGCCATTCAACACAACCCATTACCATTATACTATCCCTAATTGATAGATTGGAACCAATAAGAATCCAATTTGCTGAATGATGAGTTTTAAAATGATGAGGCATTCTGTGACTTTTTAGGCTTTAGAGACAACATTCCATTGGGAGATCATAAATTAGGATTCTCAATTACATTGGATTTTGAAGCCTATTTTGGAGAGCAAGTGAACACCCTCAGATAAAAATAAATAGATAAAACATTGAGGTCCCCAAGTGAAAACCTCTTTGAGGTGATTTTTACTAGGGAAAAAGTAAAGATAAAGTCCAATCTAGTGGTGAAAACCTAGTTCAGGCACTGTTAGATAGGGGTGTTCATTGTTTTCAAATTTAGACCAGGAGACCACCAATGATGAACTTGCCTATGGATCTGAGTTTAGTTTTAAGAAACAACAAGTATTTGATCAAATTCTTCAATAATATTTGAATAATTTTGTCACATAGTCATATCTCCCATTGGGGGACTCAAATTCATCATGCCTAGGAGACATTGAAGAACAAGTTCTAACAGAGGACCTTGATATAGTCCAATAATTCAAGTCTTTGCCTACTATCCTAGAAGATGGTTCAACCTTTCTAGTCAAAGATACAATAGAGGTAAACATCAAGACTTCATCAAACCCAAAATATATAAAATTAGGCATGTCCCTCCCTGAGGAGGAATGTGAAGTCTTTATAGTTCTGTTGAGATTAATTGTAGATATCTTTACATGGGCTTATTTTGACATGCCAGGCTTGGACCCTACTTGGGTTATATACCACCTTATGGTCAATCCTGATGCCAAATTGGTGAAATAATATATACATAAGATATATCCTCACATTTTTATCTTGATAAAGAAAGAGTTGGAAAAACTCTTAGAATCAAGATGTATCCAATCCATTAACTACTCAGAATGGATCTATAATGTTGTACCTATTAGCAAAAATCCTAAATGAATTAAAATCTATAATGATTTTTGAGACATAAACAAGGCTTATCCTAAGGATGACTTTCCATTGCCTAATGTTGACATGATCATTAACTCTATGACAAGTTATGAAATAACTTCACTCATAGATGGATTTTTAGGATACAACCAGATCAAAATAGCACCAAAAGACCAACATAAAATAATGTTCACCATTCCGTGGGGAACATTTTGTTATTAGGTAATGTCATTTGGTCTTAATAATGTTGGAGATACATATTAAAGGGCCATGACTATCATATTCTATGATATGATGCATGATATTGTTGAATACTATGTTGATGACATATTAGGAAAATCCAAAACCAGGGTCGACCATCTAGCAGTGCTACATAGGATATTTGAAATATTGTGGGAGTACAAAGTTAGACTCAATCCAAAGAAATGTGTGTTTGGATTAACCATAGGAAATTTACTTGGCTTCATTATGTCTCGTAGAGGAATTGAAGTTGATTCAACCAATGTCCATGCTATAATCAAGATGCCACCACCAACCAATTTGAAGCAACTCCATAATTTACAGGGCAAGATTCAGTAAATCCAACACTTCATCTCTTAGTTAGTAGACAAGTGTCATCCTTTTACACATATTATGAACAAGGAAGTTACATTTCACTAGGATAACCACTACTAAATAGCTTTTCAAAAACTCAAGGAATATCTAGTTAATCTACCTCATTTGTTACCTCCTATGCTAGGAAGGCCATTCTTGTTGTATCTATCAGCTACTAACAATGCCTTGGGGGCACTTTTGGCTCAACATGATAACAATGGAAAATATCATGTAGTATACTACTTAAGCCATACCCTGGTCACATATGAGCACAACTATGCACCTATTGAAAAAGATTGTCTAGCCATGATCTTCGTAGCTCAAAAACTTCACAATTACATGTTGAACAATAATACTATCATCATTTCAAAAGTAGATCCACTTAAGTATCTACTATCTAGAATAGCTTTACAAGGTATAATGGCTAAATGGAGCATACTTATTAGTGAGTTTGGCATAGAGTATGTCAATCAGAAGGCAATCAAAGGATAGGTCCTTACAGATCAACTGATTGAAGCACCCCTTGTAGACATAAAGCCACTCACATTTTATTTTCCTAATGAATCCATAATTACTATCATTGACACACATCTTGAGGATCAGCACTAGAAGCTATATTTTGATGGTTTATTTATTACATATGGATTAGGGGTAGGCCTATTATTTATTACACCATAGGGGGATCTAATCCCTAAATCATTTAGAATCAATTTTACTTATACAAACAACATGGCTGAGTATGAAGCACTTGTCACAAGACTTTGATAGGCAATACACTAGAATATATCTTATCTCTAAGTTTATGATGATTCTAAGTTGATCATCAATCAGGTCACAAATCATTTTCAAATCAAAGATGACAAGTTGGTTCTATATAAGGCTATGGTCGATACCCTAAAGTAGAAAATTGCAAATATCCAATTTGAGAATATACCAAGGGTTAGTAATAGAATTTCAAATGCCATGGCTACTATCGGCTCTTTGATCAAAAAATAGATAAAGCTAGAGAATATCAGTTCCTTGTTGAGAATTTGTTCATACCATCTCATAACCTTCAACCATTACAATGATTTGTGATATTGTTGGTCCTAATTCTATTTGGTACTCAAAACTTTACTACTTTCATGACCAAATTCTACCACCCAGCCTATCTTGAAAATAAACTAAAGCATTATTCATCATTTACATGTTATACTCTACTTAGATCCACTCTTTATCACCATAGTTTTGATGGAACTCTACTTCATTGTTTAACTTTGATAGAGTCTATGCTAATGTTAAGAGAAGTTTATGAATGGGTATGTGGAGCTCATTCTAGCGAGGTAGTCCTATCTAGAAAGCTCTTGCATACTGGTTATTATTGGCACACGATGGATGTAGATGTAGCTACATATGTAAAGAGGTGTGACAAATGTTAATGGAATGATAATCTAATTCATTTCCTAGCCCAAACTCTAAAACTGATGTTGACACCATGGACATTTACTACATGGGGACTTAACCTCATTGGTAAGATCAACCCCACTTCATCTAATGGCCATAAACATATCCTTATTACCACTGAGTATTTCACTAAGTGGGTTGAAGCTATACCCCTCACTTACATGACTGGAAAGAATATTTCTAATTTCATATTTAACCATCTCATTTATCTCTATGGTATCCCCTCTGACATTATATCTGATAATGGAGAATAATTAAAGAACAAGGATGTTGATAAGCTATGTATCGAATATAACATTGCACAACATTTTTTTATGGCATAGTACCCTCAAAGTAATGGCCAAGTCAAATCATCAAATAAAACCATCGTCAATATTCTTAAAAATATTGTCAATGATCTCAATCATGATTGGCACCTATAGATATTCCCTACCATTTAGGCATACCATACCAATAATCGTACCCCCACAAGAGCCACTCCATATTCACTTATTTATGGTACTAAAGCCATCCTTCCCATTGAGGTCAAATTACCTTCACTGTGCATATCTTTAAAGCATGTCCTAGATGATCATGACTATCGAGTATCTTGCCTATAAGAGCTAGACTTGATTGATGAAAAATGCATAGCTAGATATAAAATATTTAGGCATATCAGAATTGACTCAAAGGCCACTACAATCAGCATGTCAAGTATAAAATATTTGAACTTGGTGATCTTGTTCTTAAAGAATACCATGAGTGAGAAGAAGCATAAAGGTAAATTCAAACCAAACTAGATATAACCTTTCATCATTACTATAGATTATGGATCAAGAGCATATAGGGTTACCATACTAGACAAAGATGAACTTCTTGAGCTGATGAATATTATTCACCTCAAGGGGTACTATGCTTGAGTGCTAAAGTGTATTATCTGTAAGGACCATTTCACTGGTTTCATTTTATCACTATTTTTCTTTATATAAATATCATTCTTATCCATCTTCTTAGTCATATCCACTTTACATTTTTGATCTATCGACCAAATGTGTTCTAGAGCCTAGCATTTTTGACATTGGTTTTTGCCATTCATTAAGCATTTTTAGCACAAAAGAATCTGATCAGTTTCATTAGTTGTTTCAAGTACTTCAAATAGAGATCATATTTTAGAGTAGTACGATAAAAAATTTGGTTATTACATCCTTCATTTATTATTCCTTTCTTATCACCAATCTTGTTACTAATTATAACCACCTTTGAGAAAATTAGTACCATTGATCCATGCCATAGTGTCCTAGTTATAACTGCCTATGGTGAAACTAGGGGAAACCTTTGTTTATTGAGATTTGACATACCAACTTTCCACTTCCTATGCCACACTATGCCTTTTTACCAACTATGCCTATTTTGTTTGAATTGACTGCTACACTAATCAAATTCCTCCATTGTAGGGTAGAACTATAGTGACTTGAGGTCCTATTCTAGGACTATGAAGGTAGCACTCAATACTTGTTGAGGTAATCTTAGTCACCCTTTTGGCCATTCTCTCTCCATTTTGTGAGAAACTTAAGTTTGAACGCTCTCACAATTTTTTGAGTGACCTAAGTTTGAATGTTCTCACCATTTTGTAAGCACCCTAAGTGTCCATGCTCTCACTATTTTGTGAGCAACCTAATTTTGAATGCTCTCACCATTTTTTGAGCTTGAACCATTTAGTGTCTCATCATTCTTGATAGAGTTGAGATACTTCAAAAATTCCAAAAATATTTGTAAAACCAATAAAAAATAACAGCACTGACCACTTATTTGCCTCAAGGATTCTGGGAACCCTTACTAAATTATAAGAAAATCACTTGTTTCTTAGTTTCCCCATCTTTTTTGTCCTTTTATTCTCATGCACTTGCCATTTTTCAAGACCATTCCTATTCTTCTATCACATCCATTCTATTTGTTTTCATCAGTTATCACATTCTTCCCATTCCCTAGGAGAACTACATTTGGCTTGAAATTTTTACTGGATATTACATCCATAAAACTATGTAGGTAGCGTCCACTTACCTAGTGCATATGGATATAGCTTGGCTACCCCCTTCTATTTCTTCTATTCCCCCATTTTATTTATTTGTTAAGTTGTCACCTATTTTCTAGGGGCAATGTTTGTATGGTTTCTATTATGTTGTTTTTTTATTTATTTCCACTTATTTTGTTTATTTGTTTGTTTGCCTATTTGTTTGATTTCAACATTTTTGCCTTGATTCAATCTATGTATGTCCATTGGGTGATTCCTTGTGTATACCTATACTTGAATACATCCATATTCATCTTCCAACATTGACATCATAGTTTTTATCATTGGAGCATTATTTTCTATTTGAGTATTGGATTATGGGAATCAATATTTATGCATATTTTGGCCAAGTCTTCATGATGTTATACCATGATTCCTATAGACACGTGATATAACAAACCTCATATTTAAGAATTCTATTCAACAATTGCAGCATCAACATCTCTTTATCACCAACATCCTAATTCACTCCCAATCATATCCCAAATAGAGTACTTAACCATGAAATAATTTTAACCTTTATTAGTTAAAATGAGAATATCCCTATTAGTAGGTTGTTCCAATTCATCATTACCCTTTTTGATTCAATTAACCTCATCATTAGCCAATCAATCATGTTTTCCATAATCGAGGTCTAATGATTATAACTTCCTATGGGCAAATCATTGCACACCAACCCACCTACATTTCTCAATGATTATAACCACCTTTGGGAAAATCATTTTATTGTCACCACTTTCATTTTTATACCCATATAGGGGCATGTTATTATCTATTTATCTATATTAATTAGGGCAGATCCATCTTCTCAATGATTATAATTGCCTTTGGGCAAATCATTATGTTATCATACCACGTTACCACTATTTGGGTATGATACTTATAACCACCTTTGTGAAAACCATAGTACACCATCCCACTTGCATTCTCAGTGATTATGACTACTTTTTCAATATCATTGTGTTTTCACCCCATCATCTTTCCTTTCTTTGGTCCCCTCATCTCCATTCTTTCTTTTGAGGGACCACTTGATGACCTTTCTTTATGCCAATCGTTCCCTCGAGGGGGCATCATATAGTTAGTTTATCATCATTATAGTTGTAGGAATTTATGACATTTTAATTATTTGAAAATATGTTACTATGCTTATAGCTTTCAATGCCTTCCTAAATAAGGGCAAACTATAGACACCTAAATCTGGCCACAAATGACCTCCAACCAAGATTTTGACCAATTTCCACCTAAAGTGCACAATTTGGCCTAAAAACACTAAAATGTATTAAATGAGTTTATATTGATATATTCAAGTGCTGATTTTGGCCAGGGTATCATTAAATGGGGTAATGAAATTTATGGGCCACCTAACTTTGATTAGATCATTTAGAGTCAAAATGCTAATTTTGCACTTGGGTGCTCTAGATTGCTCTTTTTTATAAAAATTTTGTACAATATGCATGTCTTTATTATTTTGTGTTATAAAAATCCTAAATGGGAATATGGTTCCAATGCATCTAACATTGACTTCCAATTCTAATCCAGTCAAATTTTAAACCAATGATAAGGTATTCTGATCAATTTGAGTAATTTGTGCACAAAGTGCTTAATCATGCTTAAGAGATAATTAAACCAAATTAGAGACTAATTAAGAATTCCATGGAAACTTGTTGAATACTTATTTTTAGAAATGAATATTGGATATATGCATCATTAGGTGACATCATTTCTTGGGAAGACATCCATAGGCCATAAATGTCATAAATATCAAGATTATGGGCCTCCCATGCCTCATTCAAACCCTCCATGCCTCTTAAATGCCCCTCTATCCCAAATATTGATTAGCCTATTTATGGATTTTTAATTACATAATTGGATTAATCCTTAGCCACACATCTCAATCTTGAGATGGATGGTTCAGGTTGATTCTAGCCATTTTCTAAAATCTATAAATAGAGAGGCCATAAACATCATTTCTAGGCTTAATTTGTGAAAATTTACCATGTCAAATTGATTCCAAGACCTCTCACATGCTAAATTTATTATTCCAAAATATTGATCCAAGCTAAGCCAAAACCACAAGGTGTCAAGGAGAAGAGGAGATAGCTAAGCCTCCTTTTATGAAGACTTTATGAGCACAAGATAATCAAGCCACTAAAACAAGCATTTGAAGCATCCAAGGAAGGTGAAGGATACTTGTCTTTCTTTAATTTTTAGTTGTGTTTTTCATTTGTTTTTGTTATTAAGCTCACCCTAGTAACTAGATCTAGAGATGTATGCTAGTTAGTGTGTTTTATCAATTTGTTTTCATTTTGGGACTAACACAATACTAATCACCTCTCTTGAGTCAAATTCCTAGTTCACAACTTGCACCTTTCAAACATGAGGCATATATTGTCATAATGGTCCTTTATAAGCCCATACATAGTCCAATCATCAAGGTACACTTAGAGGAATTTGTTAATAAATTCCTTAAATGTAGTGATCACCACTCTGGAGAACATGGATGGTGTATTCTTGAATCCAAATGGCATCAAGTTATATGTGAAACAACCCCATTCAGTCATAAATGTTATTTTAGGCTTTTCCTCTTCTTTAATCTAGACTTGATGGTATCTTGAGAAATGATCATTTAAAGTATAAATCTCACAACCTATGATGACATCCAATACTTCATCAATGAATGGATTTGAGAAGGGATTAGTGATATAGGCAGCATTAAAAAGTCTATAATCAATGCAAATATGGATGCACCCATCTTTTTTGATGAAAATCACCATGGGGCTCACCCATTCAAAATATTTCATAGGGTAGATGACCCCTATGCCTAGCATTCCATCAATCTCCATTTTGACCTTAGCACAGAGATTGGGGTTTATTCTGTATGGGTGCTTCTTGACAAGTCTTATGTCATCGACTAGATTTATGCTCATCCTCCCAAGGGATGGGTGGGTGCCCTTTTTATCTAAATAATTTTGAGCTAATAAGTGTTTTAATTCCTTCAAGAGGTCCATAGTTCTATCCAACTTTACATCAGACTAGTACATGCCCATAGTGGAAATCTTTGGCTCCCCTTCTACATTGATGTCTACCTTGGTAGTCTTGAGTGATGCATGGTAGGGCTCATTCCTCTCATGATTTTAATCCTTAACTTTCCTAATCCCATTAGCTATTTCTATGTAAATATGAGTCATCTCTTCTTCATTGGGGGTGTTATCTTCTATTTAGTGCACTAGTTTCTTATTGCTTATCAAGGTTATCTAGTTGTGCTCCATCCAAGTTTTGTCATCTTCTTCATTAAAGTCACTATTGAGTGCCTAATATTTAAATAAATTCAAGAGCACCAACCCCTTCTCTCAAAACATATCTCTTAAGCACTCCTATATAATTATAGTGTCCTCAAACACTACCATATGAATTACTTACAATGGCTAGATCAATTATAGGTTCTATGAAGAAAAGGAGAAGGTGTGTATGAACCTCTCCTTGAGTACATCCAAATTTTATATCTCATGGTGAATTTCATTTAAAACATACCATGATCATGCTCGTGTCTTCATAGTCATGTAGAAGGTATACACCCACAATTTCCTTGGGGCATTCTCATCATAGACAGTCCATGTTTCCTTACACAAGCACACATGCACTATAAGGTCAGAGTCACCAAAGTAAGTAGAGATTTATAAGTCCTCATCACTTTATATTTTTGCTTTCATGTCTAGTTAGGTCAGTAAGCTAGGCCTTTATGTTGCCCACCAATGATTGGTAGTGCTCCTCAAGGTATACACTAGCATGTCCATTCTATCTATATCCTTTGGGATGCATTATTAGAGGTCATGGACATACTCTTCCACAACATTACTCCCCTCATATTGTGGGAGTGTTTCAAGATTACCTTTACTCAATAAAAACACTTTCCTCTCGATCTTCTTGGCATAAGGGATCCATTTCTTAGGATTGAGATCAATTTGGACCAATCCCATCTTGACTGAATTTGGCACCTTTGTTGATACTAGGCAGCACCTTTGACTAGTAGTTTCATAAGCTTCCTCAATCCATCGATCATAGATAACATTGATTATATCTAAGACTGATTGTCCATCTTCCCAAACAAGCACTCTTTTATCACTAGAGTTAAGAGTTTCATCCCCTTGCACCATGATGTTTTAAATGTGGTTGATCTCATCCTAAATATCAACACTTTCTACATAGGGGGTCCTTGGTCACTTAAGAGTGGGATAAATACCCTCTCCTTGCCATTTTCAAAGGTCATATATCTCTTTTTGAAGCACATATATATGTTATTTATGTAGCACCATGGCCTTCCCATGAATATTGGATAATTATCTTGTT
This sequence comes from Torreya grandis, assembly GCA_037957365.1. NCBI lineage: Eukaryota > Viridiplantae > Streptophyta > Pinopsida > Cupressales > Taxaceae > Torreya > Torreya grandis. The sequence continues at coordinate 2,260,404 of JARHVA010002640.1, read as the reverse complement.
TTACCAACTTGATCACCTCGAGTCAACATAAAACTCAGTGCCTATGATATCTATAGAGGTGCCCTTTAGAATTCCAATTGGTTGCACTCAAGTTTTTTTAGACATGAAAAGTGCATGAGGGGAAGGCATCAAGGATGGCCTACCCATCTTATCTAATGCATTCTTGGTCAAAATATTGACCTCAACGCCTATGTCCATAAAGACCTCACATACTAACCATACATCAATGGTGGCATTCATAAGGATTTCTTGATCATACTCTGAATTCTAGGTATCCCTTACTTCCCATGCCCACTCCATGTATGGTGTAGAAATTTCAATTAGATTTTGCCCCACACACTCTAGGAGAAAATTCTTCAGTAGGGGAAACATCCATTCTATCTTTACTAGGCATAATATCTTTTCTTTCTATTGTATTTCATCCTCTTAGTTATCTTGCTTCTTGTAGGAGGTGACTACTTGACCTTCAAGGTCTCACACTAGTTAGAGCTCCCCTTATAAGTTCTAAATGATACTCATTACCTAATATAAAACATCTTTATGGCATGTAGGGTCAAGGTAAGGCACAACCTTGGGTTCAAGCCACATTATGTGCTCAGTGTGACTTGGTTACCCACATTCTAAGTGCAACTCTAGTTCTAGCACAAGTGGTGGTTAAGTGATGAATCCACTATGAGTATTTTCCTACACTTTAATTAGCTCTGTATGGGTTAGTTACACCTTCATAATCCACTTATCGATTTTTTTTTCTTGTGCTTAATCATCCCTACCCCTTTATCTACACTAGGTCAGCCTTGGGTCAACTTCTTGTACAAGTTAGGGCATTCTTTGACCTTATGATTTCATTGATAATACTCACATGTTGGATGTGTAGGGAAGTCACACTAATAGTGTTCCATTAAGCTAAACTTGTAATATGAATGTGGTAAGAATATTCCTCCACCTCACCCTCTAGCACCTCTCTACATCCCATAACCTATATTATACTAGCCATAGCCCTCATTTCCTTGGTTTGATTATCTTATGACTATTGTAGTAGCCTACCATGCACCTCTCTCCATGTTCTTAAATATCTCATCAATCATTCAGCATTCAACTATTTTATGAATGTAGCCATCACACAACTGACAAGAGATGGTTGTGTTAACCTGAAAGATGCATTATAATAAAGGGAAATTATGAACATCATGCACTTCATGATAAACCTCATAGCTTAGAAATAATGTGTGCACATTCCTTCAAGGATAATTATTCTTATTATAGCCCTTCATTTCATATTCAATGTACCATAATCTACTTCAGGCATTGTACAATTAACTAACAAGAAAATTTTAGAGTTGGCTAGCCATAGATTCAATATTTACTTCCATGAACACATTGATCCCAATGTCAGCACTTTTGAATACCTTAGCTCTAAGCATAGCTTTAAGCACTTCATGAGGGTCTATGAATGTCTTCATAAATAGTTCTCTTTTGAATGGTGCTAACAATCCTCTAACAAACCATTGTGCATGTTAGGATGGGTGAATATCATAAGGAATCATGGAAATGATAGTTTTGAACTGTGTATCATACAAGCACACATTCTCTGATATTTCTTAGTTAATTTCCTTGAGTTCAGTGATGCTTTATTATTCAAACTCCAGTATGTTGAATTCATTTAAGAAGGCTTCCTTAAAGGTGTCACAATCAACCATAGCCTAGTTAGGATGAAATTTCTTATATCAAGTATGGGTGTGATAAAGCAAAGTTATTGAAAATTAGGTTGCCTTATGCTTTAATTGGGTTATACCTCAAGCATGCCATTATAGTTCACATTTTAGCCCATGCTCTATAGCATTTTCCACACCACAATACTCAAGCAAGTGCATGGCCATCTTGTAATAAATTTTTTGTGAGGGAGGTTTCAGCATTTGAGGCACTTATCCTCTTAGTACTTATCTCAATGGTGGTCTTATAACTCTTCTTACCATTGGGTTAGGTATCATCCCTATTTTTACTATTGGCATTATTGATGTCAAAGGCACTATACTACTCACTTGTAGTACATGGCCACTTCATATAGGATTTTGCCTAATCTATATAGTTGACATTGGCTAAACTAGAATGCTTGTGCTTACATTTTATATTATCAAAATAGCACTTAATGGTCTCAAGATGTCCTTACTCAATTGCTCATAAGGAATGACTTGTTTAATGGAAAATTTATACTCCAAGTCTACAAAATAGTCAAAGTCAAGGCTGATAATAGGGTCAGTTATCACTCTTCTTTCTTCTCATGGGAAATATAGTGCATGATTTGTGCTTCAAGTTCAAAGGGGGTAGGCACGTCTAGTGCATCTCCATCAAATGAATCTTGTAGGAACCCAATGCATCTTTCACTTGTCAACTACTGAGCTTGATCTATCACTTCATCTCCTCTCTCCTCATGTGGATTCAATTTAAGAGATCCTTCCCCATGCCCTTACCACTCATTATGGGTCCTCTTTGTACTTTTAGGTTCCAGATCTTCCATTAGCCTATGCCTTCTCTTATTATAAGTATATATCTAGATTTATCAAGTGTCTCTCTACTCATCCCTTTCCATTGTGCTTCACCTACACATCCTCTTTTCCCCCTTTGCATTTCTCATACACAAAATGAATTTAGCCTTCTATTCGCATGGTTTGAAATCCATAATCCACCATCAGTTTTTTAAGCTCTACTCTGAAATCTTTCATAAACTTACCTCTAGGTTCACACAAAAATTTATACCCTACTTCCTTAGGGCAAGAGTATGTTGAAACTATGAACTTTAGCATGTAACTATTTATCACTCCTTGCCACCATTTTTCTACAGCTCTAGTCCAAGTGGTATCTAGGTTCTCAAGCCTCTCTAAGTGCTCCTTTGTCGATCAAGGTGTTGGTCATAGATTTGTATTCTATGGGTCACATAGGTATCAAACCACTAGTACACATGCTCAAGTTATTCATAAAATAACACCTCATATAGAGCATCATATAGGTTACTCTAGACCCACTTCCTCAGCTTTTGTTCTTTATAGGATGGATGATTTAGCAAAAACCTATCTTCCACCTATTTCATCCAGCGCTTAATGTTCTCAAGGGATATTTAGAGCATTTTTATATTGCACCATTACAACAAAATTCAAAATGGGTCCCAGTAATGGAACTAAAATTTTATAGAAAATGGGGGGGGTCAATTCATCAAATAGGGATCCAATCACTCATTTAGTTGTTTGCATCAATTATAGACTCATTACAACTAGGTGAAAAAATATAATATTCCCTTATCACTTCAACATTTGTCACTTAATTGTACTAGCATCAATTCACATAAGGCATAAGCCTTATGTGTTCACCTGAAGTATAGTACAGAAAGAACTGGGGCCCATGTTGGGCTAGTCATGCTATGGTGCAAGTTTTACTTGTACGACTTGGTCATCTCCACAATGGTCCTGGTAGAGTTAATGGTACAAGTTATTTATAGGTTAAGTCTGATGGCCTATAAGTATAGGATTATTTAGGGTCTTAGTTCTAGCCATAGGGGTGCAAGTCTATAATGGATGGTTTTATTGCCTTAAGGGTGAAAACTTATGTTTAATTAAGCTTAGCACCATTCAAGTGGTTGTAGGGTTCAAGGGAATGATTAGGCTAGTGCTTTAGGTACATACACCATCACTTGGCATGGGGTCTTATCTATACTTAGACTATTTCATAGAGTATGATGACATCATTTATTACATAGGGATGCCATTAATGACTTAGACTAAAGCTTTACTTAAACTTAACTATGACTATTTAATTCATTACACAATCAAATAATATTACTCAAAGAGATAACTAGATTGAACTCAAATAGATTCAATAACATTCTTCATTAATCAAAGTGGAAATATAGAACATAGTACATTAAATAGAGAAAGTATGTAATTAAAATGCTTAATAACCCAAAGGATCACAAGTGAGTGTAGGAATATACAATTAGAGCCTAAAAGGCATCCAAGTAAAACCTAAATTCTAATGTCGATTAAAGTCTATAGGGTAATTTCTCTATGATTTCACTGCCTTCATTCACATCTCTCTACTTACTAGTTCAAACTTGGTTTTATAGCATGAAAAATCATCTCTTTGCTAAGGTGGGGAGTGCACATTAGAAGTTGATCTAGAGCCTTTGTTAATCATTTTATCATTTCCATAACCTTGCATCCTTTACACTACATTTACCACTTGTATCCACTCCTAAAGATGTTCCTTAAAACCTGGGTGTTAGTTAACCACCTATTAGCTGATGAGATGAGTGTTGATTCCTCTAGCTGGTTCAAAAAGATACCAGAAGAGAAATAATTTAACATAATTACCTTACACTGAGGTGTCTACTGAGTTGGCATGGATCCATACTTACTTGAAATAGGGGCATAACATTACCCCATACAAAATCACTAGTCCATCCTTAGACTAGTATTTCAAAGCCTTTATCACAAAAAACTCAAGCACGCACTCCTTTAGTTCAGTGCTAAAGTCCTTAAAGCCTTGGATGGTAATCTTGATTTCCTCTATGGTGTTGTCTACTTCTATGGAGGTGATGCTCAGGGTAAGTATGCCATTTTTATCTAACTCTTTATTGAAGGCTTATAGCCTTTCCTTTTCACTTATGACTCCTTTATCTAGGATTATTCCTTGATGATCGACCTTTGTTTATAAGGAAAAAAGAGTTATTATAGGTTATGTCCTAATTATTTACCTGGGTGCTTAGTGTATTGACTTTTACCATGATATATACACACTAGGCCTTATTTATAGTGTAAGCATGTGTCATTAACTCATCCCTCTCCCCCTTTTCCTACTTGAGGCATGCATCAATGATGAACACTTGGTTAGAGAAGTTCATGAAGATAGTGTCAATTACCTCTATTCCTTCTTATATCTTTGTGAAGAGGTCTTCCACCTCTTTGAACTTGGTAGCTATCTCTTTCTATAGGATGATGAAAGGGTTCTCCTCCTCTTCCTCCTGCATTGGTTTTGCTTTCAACCTTGGGAGAATATGCTTTACTAGCATGCATACTTTGTTAACCTCTGAGAGGTTCGATGTATCAATGCTATAGAAAAGGGATGGCTCAATAATTTCTATGCACCCAACTAGTTATTATAACCTAAACTTTATAGCTTACACTTCCTCCTTAGAATCTCATAGGATTTTCTTTCATTTCTTTATCCTTACATCATTAATGATATTCTTCTATGAAAATTAATTAGCCATCTAAATTAGTACATTTTCCAACATTATTGGGTTCATAGGCAAAGATTTATAATAAGGGAGTCATGTCCTTCTATTTTATCCACACCTAGTATGGCCTTATGCAATTCATCAAAGTGAGGATCATCCATATAGTTATTGAATGAAAATGAGAATTGTTGGTACATCTTGGTTGTAGCTGCTCTGGGGGCATGTACTCAAACATGTATAAATCATCATCTAACCACCCCTTCTACATCTTTTCCCTAAGGCTTAACTTTGTGCCTTATTCTTCAATGATTACCAACTCCATTTTCTCTTCTTCCCCTTCATTGATACTACCACTCTCTTTAGTGATTCCTTTTGAGACTTCTTCATCTTATTCCTTTAGGGGTTCTTCTTCAAATGTATTCCCTTTGTCTACTTCTTCTTTTAGGGGTTGCTCAGAGCTAACCTTCATGTATGTTTCCTTGATGCCAACTTCACCTTCTTCTTCTTTTTGGGTTTCCATTACACTCTTTGTTTGTTCTTTCAAGGTTTCAGCATTGCCTTCCTTGTCTTCAAGTTCCCCTTCACTACTTGGGTATGCCTATTGTATAGATTTGTCTAATGTATTGGTGGGGGAACTAGGTGCCTTTTCTGATGCTTCCTCTATTAGTTATACACTTTCAATAACCTCTTTTTATTTCTTCTCTTTCTTGGCATTTTATTTCATCATCATTTCATACAAATTAGCTTATCTTTAGGCCTTCCATAGGACTTTGGGTTCTATGAAAGCTTGGATATGTGGAATGTATCATGGGTAAAATACTCTCCTAGACCATTATCCAAAATGGTAAAATGATTTTAAATTTTAATAGGAGGCATATGTGAAGTTGAGGCAAGGCTATCAAGGTCTATACAATTGGTCATTAGCAATTCAACAACTATCTCCTTATCTTTATCCTTCTTTGGTACTAAATCTAGACCAAAATGGTAATTTTAGCTTTCATATTTGGCCTCAAAATGTTTATAATTTTCATATAGTTGTAAATCTCAATGGATAACTACCTCCATCCCATAATGGGGAAACTTGATACACTGGCACAAAGTTGAAGGTATTTCATGGATTTCATGTTTCTATGGCTACCCAAAATTAAATTATATGATAAATCCAAGTCTAGCACATGGAAAAGTATATCATGGGTCAAAGTCCCAATGATAAATGACAAACTAATGGTTTCTTATGATTCCTACTCTTCATTGTCATAGGCCTTGATGGTAATAGTATCTAGTTAAAGGTTAGCTATCGTATATCCCAGATGCTTGATTAGATTTAGAGGCATAATATTTAGGCCTAATTTATTATCTATAAGGACATGTTTGACTTTGTGTCACATTATGATAACTTCAATGTATAATGGGTTATTATAGAGAGGACCAAGGGATGACATATCACTTTGGTCTAAGGTCAATTGTTGGCCTAGGATTAGGTGTCCAACCAAAGCCTAAAATTTATCTGGTGTAATGTCATTGGGCACTTGGGATTATCTTAGGAGTTTAGTAAGGATATTCTTGTGGATAGTAGACATACACAACAATTATATAATATAAATTTGTGTGGGTGTCTTTTGGATTTATTCCACAATATCATATGTTTTTTCCTTAACATTCATAATTGGCTTACTCTTTGTTGGTATAGTAGGTTGGATTGACTCATTGGTAGAGGTTGTGGGCTTAGGATTGTAAATTTAGACTATGGAGTTGTTATTTTATAATATAGAGGACCATCATAACTAGAAAAAGATAGAGAAGGACTAGAGAGGGTAATTCTTGAATATTAGTGCATTTGGTTTTAGTTATGTGGTAATGAAGGGTTACTAACATAAGGACCTGAGATGGTAATCCTTGGTTATAGTTACACTTGGTTGTTATCACAGGTCAAGAAAGGATTACTAGTAGTGGTATGTTGAATGGAATTTTTAGATAATGGTCTTGGTATATTGGCATTTGTTCTAGGATTGATGGTAATGGTAAAAATATGACCATCCACAATATGACCTACAAGTTTATTTTAGTGGTGTGTAACTGCATGGTAGGTTTATTGGTTGTTGGAGTCACTCTGGCCTTGGTTCCATCCATTTTTTGGTTGATGTTTTTTTATTATTGTTTTTATTATCATTTTTGTTGATGTGTTTGTGGTCCTCATTATTTCTATTGTTGATTGGTATTTTTATGTTGTGGAAAATGATTTTGGTAGATACCTAGGTTTTGATTGGAAGTAGATGCTCTATTATCCAACTGGATCTCTCCATTTTCTAACATATTCTCAATGAGGTGCTTCAGATGCTCATAAAAACATATATAATGTCCATTAACACCTATAGTATTCATAGACATCATGCTCTTTATACTAATCCAAATAAGGTACCCCTTTAGGAAAGTGTTTTAGAATTGGCTAACTAATCATATTGGTCATGGCTAATTTTAAAAAAATTGCTTTAATAGGCTCACCAAAGTCACTGAAGACTCTAGGAGTGGTTCTTAATCTTGGATGAGGGGTTTGCAAAGGTGGTGGTTGTAACATTTGAGGAGCTGGCCTTGGTTGAGGCATAGACTACACTTATAGGATAGGATGCATTTATGGGATAAGTTGCATTTGTGGGAGAGGCTAGATTTGTGGAAGATGTTGAGTAGATAGATTTTGCACCATTTGAACATGACATGACTTAGTGACTCCATTATTCAAAACATTATTATTGTAGTTATATGGATTAGATTTTTTATAATAATTATCCTAAGTGGGAGTAGATGCTTACATTTAGACTGGGCTAGGGTTTTGATTTGGGCTTGAATTTTGGTTTTGGCTCTAGTTTTGGTTCAAAGAATAAATTGATAATCCCTTTATTAATAAGGGCCTTTTCAATTTGGATACCTTTTTTAATGATCTTGAATGTACACTAAAGATCCAAGTGAGAAGATATTTCACTTTACAAATTTTAAGTAAACATAGCTACCAATTAGTTATCTAGTAAGTTATGGGTGAAGTGACTAGAAATCACTCTCTAATGTTGTAAATAAATCACAAAGCTCTCACCAAATTTTTGCTTGGTCTAACTCAAATCAACTACCAAAATATCATGCTCAAGATTGTAGGAGAAATATTGTATAAATTTATCTGAAAGATCATCAAATTTAGATACTTAGTTCTTCAACAACTTAAGAAGCCACTCTATAGCATGTCCAACTAGACTTCAAGTAAAGAGAATAAGCAGGTAGATGTCACTATAGGCCACTAGCTAGAAAGAAACAAAAAATCTTTTAAATAATCTCTAGGGTCTCCTTTACCCTTGTATTTTCCAAATTTTAGTGGTTCATAACCCAAATGAAATGGTATTTATAGATACTCCATGTTAAACAGGTATGAAAACACATCATCCAATTTGAAATTCTTAGTCTGCTTTCTTGTCAAAATGGATATAATTGCATCCTTCATCTATTACACTTCTTAGGCTAATAAATTTGAGGGCACAATTGGTTGTGGTTATGGTTGGATGATCAAAATAAAATTACCTTGATTGAGGTACATTGGAGGAGTGGAATACTATGGAATGTTAGTTTTATGGACCAATCAACCAAAAATATGCATTTACACATTGGAATTAGGCTAAAAATACTACATGCATTATGGGTAAATATTCTAGTTTGGATTCAAAATATGGCTTTGGGTCTGAGGGAATTGAGGATGGAAGTATGTGGCCTTTTGGATGGTATTGTGCCTACTGAGTTTGAGTAGGAACTTATTATCGACTAGTTGAACCCAGTTGAATAAATGACACTTTTTGTTAAATAAGGCCCTATCTTTGAATATATGGCACATATTGGGTAAAATATAACTATTTCATGATAGGTATTTATTGTATGTTGGCACCCCTTTATTGACAAAATACATATTGTGAACTAGATGCTTGTTGGATGCTTGGTATTTTTTATTGACCAATAAGAATGTGTTCTTGACTAGACAATGTCTACAATTGTTGAGGTACATTGGTCTACATCTATTGAGGTGGAACATTCATTGATACCTATTGAGGTGGAATTTTTTTTGTGCCCTATTGAGGTGGCATAGTGTTCTTCCTTTGCTGAGGTTATAATTATTCTATGTCTATGGCCATGAAATATTATCCATCACCTATTTAAGTGGAATAACATTCATCACTTGCTAAGGTAAAATATTGGGTAGTACTTGGTTACTCACCCCCTACTATTGCATGCTTGAAAAAGTAGATGGTTGAGGAGTGGGAGTAACCTATTATGGTTGGGAAGTAGGCATTCTTGCCTTCTATTATTTTGAACCACTCATGGTATTGGCAAGAGGCACTTTTTATTGTGGATTATCTTGTGGTGCATTTAACCCACCTTAGCCTGAATTGGAATACACTTGTGTGTTATCCACTACGTTTGGCACATGGTCTTAAGTAGAAACCATAGTTAATTCCTCAATGAATGGAACATTAAACATGTCATATACTAAATTACTTTGGGAAAATGGGTCCACATTTAGACTAGTTTGAACCAATGAATCAACTGGCACTCTTACTAAAGGAGTTAGCTCTAAAGTGGGGTATTTGATACGGCCTTGGCATTGAAATTTTGCATTATATTAAGATAATTTTGGTATAGTTACTATATTTGCATGAATTAGTTTGACATAGGGCCTTTTCCATTTATAAGATCATTTAGATATTTGTTTGGCATTAACACGAGTGATTGATGATAACTAGTAAAGGCTTGTTTGATGGGTCTAGTATAACGTAAATTATGAGTCACTTTGACCAGGCTAGGTAGATTCTCATGGGGAAAGTCTTTTAAAAAATTGTCCCCTGCCTCTACAGCCCTAACCAAAAATTCATCCTTATTTTTAAAAAAGTGATGATTGAACAAATATGGGTCATATCTTGATGGCATGGTAACGTAGTAAGGTTTCTCTTGGACTTGTTTGATAACAAATGACACATTAGCAAGGTACTAAGTTGTCTATTCTTGTTCTTATCCCAGATAAGGAGGTGTACTAACTACATAGTATGCTAATTTATCTTGGCCTTGTTTCACATATTGATTAGTGTAAGTAGCATATGGATCTATCTCATAAACTACATCATCCCCATATAGGTTTTAAATAAAGGCCTCATGCATGACTATGCATTCGTAAACTAGATTGTACATGGTTCCACTACGTGTGTAGTGAGGCATATATGAATCCATGACTAACATCTTGTGAAAAAAGGTCTAATACTCATATAACAATTGATACATGGTCTATGAAGATTGGACGATGCTTGACACATCTTGAAACTTGGTCTAGAAGGAACATTTGATCTATTATTGTAAATTGTTTAAACATGGCCTAGAATGGATCTCTTCTTGAAAGCTATCAATAGAAATTTAGTCTCAAATGTCTTTAATACTTTGATGTCTCTCACATAAATTTTCAAATGAAAGGAAAATTTGAATCTTGGTCTTGGCAAGGTGTTTTGAACAAATATAATCTAGTTCTAAATGAAAAGTGCTAGGTCTTTGGTAAAAAGGCACAAAGCTAAGCTTAAAAAGGCATGAACTAAATCTAAAAACTTTATGAAAATACTAGGTCTTTGGTAAAAAGGCACAAAGTTAGACTTTAAAACAAACTAGGTCAAGGTAAAAACTTGCAGTTAATCTAACTCTAAGGCAAATAGTTTGAAATATTTTGACTCAATCTTGGCACATGGAATTTGAAACAAAATTGACCTTGGTACAAAAGCATTCACTCTAGGAGCATTGATGCAGGAGCATCTCTACCCATTGTACATACCAGTTTATTTTGTGTGTCTTAAGTCTTTTATAAGTGTTTTTGTTCATATTAGGTCTATATGATTCTATAAAGTGGTATAACTTTGTCAAATTTTAATTTGAGACCTTTAGTCATTTTGTAGCCTAAAAGGCCAATTCAAATATTTGAATAATTTTATAATGTTTATCAAATGTTTTGATGTGGTTAAAAGTCAAGATATTATTACCTTATGTATTAGGAGATTTAAATAATTTTTTATGTTGTTTTGTGCATCTCAAGTGGTCAAGGTAGTTAAAAGACCTTCCTCAATGTATAAGAGAGGAAGTTAGAGTAGTTACACCAGTGTTGATAATAAAATAAATTTGTAAGTTTTTTGAGAAGGATAGGTCATTAAAAAAAGATAGTGTGAATGGAGGGGTTGGATTATGAAGGAAGATTGTATAATAACCCCAAAAGAGAGAATAAATATCAACTTTGTTTATTTTAGACAAGACAACTCTATGTATATTTGTAATGTGCTATGTAAAGTTTACTGTATGGGACTAATCAATGATGGAAGTGTCAAAGAAGTAAGTTTTTTATTGTCTTCATAAATTTTATGAGTTGTTTTCATTGTATTTGAGAAAAAAATTATATTCTCGTAGTAAGATTTTAGACATATGGTCCAAAAATGCCAAGTTGGGTCTGCATATTTTATGTTGTTTACATCTTGTTGAAGATTTAGAGAAATAAAAATTCATGAGGAGTTTCTATTGTTAAATTATTGGAAGGTGTAGCTAATTGGAAAGAATCTATGACCTTTATAAATTGTGTCTTATTGATAAAGATATCTAGAGTAGATCAACTCAGATCTATTTGTATGCATGAGAAAATAAGGATTGAATATATATGTTTGTATGAGATGGATTGAGTGTGATTTTTACATAAGGAAGGATTCTATGAGAATTAAATGAAATAAAATATATACAATTTGGTATGCATATATTCTAAAATAACTAATACTATTTGAAAGTTGGAATATATGTATATATACAGGTTTCATAAAATAATGTTGCAGACCATTATTGAAAAGATAGTCTACCAAGGAACTTGACAGAGGAGGAAATAGAGTTGATTTTTTTGATTGAGGAGGTCTCAAGTGTTTAATGGTATATATGGAGTCTTTAAAGTTTTTTTAAAACCTTATATAAAGTTTAAATACATCATTGAGACCCTTTTGATTCATACAGTCTCCTAACTATATAATAAAAGTTACACAGTCAACCTGAGTTCTCTATGGAATGGTTTAGCAGAGGTTAATAAATTCTTAGTTTAGCATGAATTTAATTTAAAAATAAAAATCCCAAATAATCCATTCTTGGATCTGACAATCCTTCTAAATGTACACGTTTCAATGCCATTTTAGAATAATAGTAAATAAAGGAAAGTAGGGTGTGTGGCAGAGATATGAACCAAGGAACTCTAAGGGTAGAATAGAACATAAAAAATACTAAACAAGACTAGTCTGAGCTCTATTATGTCTATAGAACCTAAATAAACTTTTGAGTTTAGTCATAATGATTTGAGTAGTGAAAAGGTAAGCTTGGAACAAGAGTGATGTAGATAGATTGTGTATGTAAGGTGAATAAGAATGAATAACAAAGCATGGATTAAGGTGTATTACAATATAATTAAAGTCTATAACATGTTTGTATAAGTGCATTGAAAAGATCAAGAACTAATCAAGTAAGTAAAGATAAAATTTCAATAGCCAGGAAGTATTTGAGTAGAGGTAAGTGAAGGTGTGTGGATTTCTTATTTTCATGCAATTGAGATAAATATAGTAGAATCCCTCTACATCATGTGGTATTAGAGTATTAAGATTCTATTAAAAAGGTATGTTTGAGTTTTATTGATTCAGTTTGTAAATTATTATTGAAATTATTGAGATATTGTGTTGAATGGTTGTATAGAGGTGGTTATGAGATGACTAATGAAAGTGAAGGAATAAGGTGAAGAGGTTGTAGGTATATGTGAAATGAGAGGTAGAAGTATAAAGAAGATAGGTGTAAAATCCCTTATCCAAGAATGCTTAAATAAAAAGAGAAGAGCTATTAATAATCTCAATAATTAAGCTCATAGGTGAGATTGAAAGAGAGAGTCCTATAGGTAGGACAATAGAAAGAAGAAGTCTCAAGTAAGTACAAGAGAGATATTGACTCCAAGAGAGAGAGATTCAAGTGAGAGACCCAAGTGAGATCATGATGTGTCAAGTAAGAGAAGGCTTGACAGAAAGAATAATAGGTTTATATGAGACCAAAGAATTGATAGGCATCTTAGTTGAGATGATAAGAAAAAGAGAGAAAAGGAAAAAGGGTATGGTTGAGAAAATCCACCACAAGGAGAAGATGGTGCATGAAGACACCAATAAGATTGAGATGGAGAAAGAGATAAGTGAAATGAGGTAGAAAAGAGATGAGATGTTGACCAAGATAGAGTAGTTGAGAGAGATTGTGAACCCATATTTTGGGTGGGTCATGAGTAAGAAGCCACTTAAGTGGCTAAAGAAGAAATTGGTGGAGAAGAGAAAAAGACAAAAGATGAAGTTGAAATCAAGGTAGCCTAGAAATAAAAATGAAGAGGCAAGGAATCCTCAAATGATTATGACTGATGATTAATTTTCATGTTTGCATACAAGTGAAGAGTTGTATGACGATTAAAAACATGAGAAGCATGCTAGTAAATAAGAAATTGATTAGATAGTTGAATATGATGACACAATATTATGTTATCCTGAAGAGGGTGATCCATTAGATGAAGATGAAGAAAAAAGAGGAGTTACAGTAGTACCATAGCTCATGATAGGTAAGAAGGAAGAATATTTCAATCAAAAAAGATTGGAGGAGAGCCAAAAAGTACAAGGTATTCATTTTAATGTCATTTTTTATGATTATGTTGATATATATGTTGTAGAGGATGATTTTTATAATATTACTTTGGAACTAATGAATGTGCTATATGAAGGAAAAGAAGGCACAACAGTACCAAATACAGTGTTAGACATATATGAGGTGGCAATAATAGAGAATGAAAAGGAAGAACAAGTGGAAGTGCTTGAAATATTTGAGTTGCATCAGGTTGAAGTGATGTGGATAAGTGTACAATAGAATAAGAGAAGTTATGGCAGCAAATAATGGGAGAATCTGATGATATAAGTCTCATAGGAGATAAGAATAACATCATGGTAGTTGAGTTGGCATTGGAGAGAATCTTGAGACAAGAGGAATAAGAGTTGGTGAGCAATGAAAAAGGATAAATCTAAAGGAGCAAGCAAGAAATGGTTTTAGTTGACATGTTTTCTTCATGTGTAGGTCATATGAGGAAAGAGTAGTAGTTATCCATGAATAGATTGAAGAAGTGAGGCAAGAGGAATAATAAGCGAAAGAATAACAAGGGAGGAGCCATCATGAGAAAGCATCACAAAGGACTGTACATTTCAAATATTCCTTGGGATTTAGGTGGACATGATCTTGGCAAAAAGATGCTACAAAGAACATGATTGTTAGATCATTTATAACATTCTTGGAAATTTCTTTTCTTGCTCCTCCGTAGTATGATGTAGGAGAATCTCTACCCATTATACTTACTAGTTTATTTTTCATGGCTTGATTCTTTTATACGTGTTTTTGTTCATATTAGGTCTATAGGAGTCTATAAAGTGGTATAAATTTATCAAATTTGAATTTGAGACCTTTAGGCATTTTCTCACCTAAAAGGACAATTCAAATATTTAAATAATTTTGTAATGTTTTGATGTGGTTAAAAGTCAAGATATTATGACCTTGTGTATTAGGATATTTAAAGAATGTTTTATGTTGTTTTGTGTTTCTTAGGTTTTCAAGGTAGTTATAAGACATTCCTCAATGTACAAGAGAGGAGGTTAGAGTAGTTACACCAGTTTTGATAATAAAAGAAATTTGTAATTGTTTTGAGAAGGACGTGTCATTCAAGAAAGATAGATAGAATTTAGGGGTTAGAGTATGAATTAATATTGTATAATAACCCCAAAAGAGAGAATAAATATCAATTATGTTCATTTTAGACAAGACAACTCTGTGTATATTTGTAATGTGCTATGAAAAGTTGACTGTATGGGAATAATCAATGATGGAAGTGTCAAAGAAGTAAGTTTTTAATAATCTTCATAAATTTTATGAGTTATTTTTATTGTATTTTATAAATAATTTATATTATTGTAATAATCTTTCATACATATGGTCAAATAACTCCAAGTCGGGTCACATAGTCTGTGTTGTTTACATCTTGTTGAAGATTTAGAGAAATAAAAATTCAGTAGGAGTTTCTAATTGTAAACACTATGAAGGTGTAGATCATTGGAAAGAATCAAGGACCCTTATATATTGTGTCTTATTGATAAATATATATATATATATATATATATATATATATATATATTAGTTTAACTTATATCTATTTATATGCATGAGGAAATAATGATCGAATATACATTTCTATACAGGATAGACTAAGTGTGTTATTTGCATAAGGAAGAATTTTGTGAGAATTAAATGAAACTCAAATATATATAATTTGGTACGTATCTATTTTAAAATCATTAATACTATTTAAAGGTTTAAATATATGTATATCTATAATTTTCATAAAACAATGTTACAGACCACTATTGAAAAGACACAGTCTACCAAGGAACTTGATAGAGGAGGGAAACATAGTTGATTTTGATTATTGTGTAGGTTTCAAGTGTTGTATGGTATATATGGAGTCTTAAAAGTGCTTTTAAAACCTTATATAAAGTTTAAATACATCATTGAGACCCTTTTGATGCATACAGTCTTGTAACTGTATAATAAAAGTTATACAATCAACCTGAGTTCTTTGTGGAATGGTTTAGTAAAGGTTAATAAATGCTCAATTTAGTGTGAAATTCATTTTGAAATAAAAATCCCAAATAATCCATTCTCGAATCTGAAAGTCCTAAATTTACATGTTTCAAGGCCATTTTGGAATAACAGTCAATAAAGGAAAGTAGGGTGTGAGGCAGAGATGTGAACCAAGAAACTCTAAGGGTGGAATAGAGTGTAAAGAAAGACTAAACAACACTAGTCTAATCTATATTAGGGCCATGTAACCTAAATCAACTTTTGAGTTTAGTCACAAGGAGTTGAGTAGTGAGAAAGAAAGCTTGAAACAAGAGTGACATAGATAGATTGTGTATGCAAGGAAAACAAGAATGAGTAATAAGGCATGGATTAAGGTGTAGTAGAATCTAATTGAAGTTTTTAACATGTGTGTATAAGTTCACTAAAAATGTCATGAACTAATAAAGCAAGCCAAGATAAAATTTCAATAGCAAGAGGTATTTGGGAAGAGGTAAGTGAAGGTGTATGGATTTATCATTTTCATGCAATTGAGATAAATATAGTAGAATCCCTCTACATCACACATGCCTAAAACTAATTGGGAAATTCAATATTAAGTAATGAAAACAAGACTAGTAAATAAATCATTCAAACTAAAGTGATAAATAAGGATCTAATGTAAACTAATTGTGCTTAAATTTATCCTCTAAAAGTGATTTTTGACCTTAGTTCAAGGTAATAAATCAAATCAAGGCACATGGAAATAAACCACCTCCTAAATCTAGACAAAGGGGTATTTAAATTAAGCAAGGAATTAGTCCAAGTTATATAATTAAAAGATAAGAGGTAAACACCTGATCCCAAATTAAGAAAAACACATGTGTAGAACAATCATTTTTTAATCTAAACTTCACAATGTAAATTTTGAACTTGGTTTATAAGACTTAGTTTTTTTCCCCAAATAGAGAACATTTTAGACCCAAATGGATATCATAATGACACCATTTTAGACCAAAGTCACACGTGATTTTGGAACTTGGTTTTAAATAATGGTAAAAGTTTTTAAAATAACATGAGCAACATAACGATGCCCTTTCAATAAAATGGAATGACAATGGTTTTGGATTCAAAAATCCAAGGCGAATGTTTGGGAAAAAATAGGTAGCATAATGATGCCCCATTTAAACAAGTGACACACATAAATGTTTTGGGATAAAATTCTAAGGTAAAAAGTGTGACACAAAATGGGTAGAATAACACTTCTTAGGCTAAAGTGTGATGAAAACATATGATGGTTATGACTCTTTTTGAATAAACAAATAATTTCTAGTCCCAAAACATGCATGCAAATCAAAAAGAATAGAAATATCACAAATGGCTCATCCTATTCCTATAAATGACATGGGTGTGCATAGCTTCTACCAAAATTTCCATTAATATATCAATGCTTGTAAGGAATTAAGTTTTAATCCAAAAATTAAATAATAGGTGTAGGTAGCGTTTTTACTCCCCTCTCTATCTCTCAAGCATTGGTACATGGCACTAACTTAGAGTGAGGAGTACTTGACATTTGGCAATAAATTTTGTGGTAGGTGGGGTTGACTAAAAAATCTATAAGTTTTGACTACATTAAATGGTCCCAAGTTTGACTAACATAAGGGCACAATCATGTCAATTGGGTTCATCCCTATTAAATTACTATGCAAGGGTCTATTCCTTTGCATAGTGACTCTAGCCATATAATGCTTACTAGAGTCTGATGTTTAGCAAGACCTGACCTAGGTTTTCATTAAGATCAAATAGGCTAGTTTTTTAGTCCCTTGGAAATCCTAGTATCACATATCCTGATTTATATACCCCATTATGGAGTGGGGTTGGTACGGTGTTGGGAGATTAAACCCCAAATCAATGCACCCCTAAATAACTTGTGAGGAGGTGATGAACTCCCACCCAGAAGCCAAATGCAATAAAATAAATAAATGAATATAGAAAGACTTTAGAGATCACTTTTGAATCACCCATGTCACTCAAAGCTTGGGGAGAGCATACACAAAATTTATTTTGACAAAACTTAATAAAAAATGACAATAAACCAAGTGTTTTTGGTCATCCAAGTTCCCTCAAGGGGATGAGGGGAGAGCATACATGCCATAGCTTTTTTTTTCCAAAAATAAATAATCTACTCTACATAATTAAAACTATCTAAAGACCAAATAAGAATTAAAAAATATCTCAAGATCTCTAACTAAAATGTAGGTTCCTTTTAATAGCACCAAATTGAAATGTGCTTGAAATTTTGGCCCCTTGGCCATGTTTGCAATTGTAAAATTTATAAATTCAAAAATATAAATTGTTAAGTGATTTTAATCACCTTAACTAAATATGAAATAATTTTAACCTTTCTTGTGAATTTTGATTTTGAAAAATGTAAAAAATAATTTAACAATACCTAAAATTCCTCTTTCTTGGTCCAATTCTCTACAAATAAGATTAGTAGATTCATTTTTGATTAATCCAAGGTTAAATCCCTTAAGTTAGTTCAATAAAACACAAATTTTAACTCTTTGGAATGGTTTCATAACTAGGCAGTAAACTATGAACTATGAAATTGTTTAGGCATAAAAAATTCGAAAAAAATAGAATACAACACAGGCTTACAAAGATTGATTAGTTACAAAATTATTTTGCACTTTGTTTCAATGATTTCACAACTCAACTTAATGATTTTACAATTATGGGAAAACCTATTTAAAAACACATAAAATAGAGAGTTGCAATTTTGTAATTTACTAGCGATTTTGCAGTTAGAAAATGATTTTACAACCTAAAATGATGATTTTGAAACCTAAAATTGTGATTTTATTACTCAAAAATATAATTTCACTAATTCAAAGAATGATTTCACAAATTTTAAACAATTTTTCAATTAACCAAAAAACTAGGGAAAAAAGGTTGTGGATCGTATAGGACAAATTCATAGTTTGCCTTCACGATTTTATAACTTTATCTACCAATTTTATAGTTTTGTAGAAATGATTTCAAAATAGGTTGATTTCATAATTTCTCAAGATGATTTCACAGTTTGACTCAATTATTTTGTAGTTTATCTTGTTGAATTTTTACTTTCACATTCATGAATTCATAGTTATATATTCAAAGGCAAACATGAAAAATTAGACAAAAAAAAAGAAACTAAGGTCTAAAATGAATGCCTCTTGAATCCAAAGAGGTCCAAAGATTATCCCATTATGAATGTGGGGTGTGTGGTCCCACTATACATGCCACTATGTGAGATAGGAATCTAAGAGTGGCGTTAGTCAAGTGTTAATTTGATAAATCTCAGTAAAAACACACTAAGAATCTAACACCTCAAGCCTAGACACTCAAGGAGCAAGAGAATAATACAAGTAACTAACAATGGAAGACAAAAAAAGTGTTCTTTACCTTCATTGAGAGAAAGAGTTGTGTGTTGGCCATGGAGGAATGTGCTTGATCATGTGATCAAAGAGTATTTGATAGTGGTTCTCCTTGCATCATTTCTCCTTATCACCTTAGCAATGTTTGGCCTGGCTTTGGTAAGATTTATCAATCGATCAATATTTGTGAATTATAACCTTACAAGAATGTTTTATCTCTCAACAATTTAACATTATAACTTTGTATTTGAGAGCTTGTTTTAGAATGGTCTCGACACTTCTATTTATAGGTTTTCCATTTAACTCTAATGCTAGTTGTTGTCTCCCAAAAATAATAGTCATTTTTGGAACAACATTTGAATTATTTTGGTTCTACAAACCAAAATAATATCTTCCATTTTCAAAATTTGTCTTAGATATTCATATTTCTCATTTTTAGATCTTCTTAGAAAATCTACGGACTCTACAGGATTAAATATACAGACTCTACAGGCTTGAATCTATGGACTCAGTAGGAAGAAAAATCTACAGACTCTGCAGGCTTGAATCTATGGACTCAGCAGGAAGAAGAATCTATAGACTGTGCAGGTTAAGGAAAATCTACAGACTTCTTCAGGTGGTTTTTAGTCAAAAGAATTGATTTTCAACATTTGTTCATTTTTTGGGATTGGTTCAAAGTTTTGGTTCATGTGAAAATCTTCATCGGCAAGCATCTAAGTGCAAAAATTAACTTAAACCATTGAACTAAATCATTAAACCATTTTGGTTCAAAAGGTTCAACGGGTTCAAGGTTTAATGCCAAGTTCAACCAAAAGAATAGTTTAATAGTTTAGTTCAACCAAGTAGTTCAACACTTTATTTCATTCATTTGGTTCATTCTTTCAGTTCATCTTTTGGTTCAATGTCTATAGGTTCAACAACAAGGACTCGGCGTGCTTCATTGAACCATTGAACTAGTTCAATGGATTGGTTCAACGGATTGGTTCAATCGATTGGTTCAACTATTGGTTCAAAGGCAAGTTCAACATCTTGGTTAAATGCTTAGTTCATTGGCTTGTTTTATTCATTGAACCATTGGCTTGAACCATTTTGGTTCAAAAGCCTTGGTTCAACCAATTAGTTCAACGTCCAAGTTCATTGCATGGTTCATTGGCTTTTGGTTCAAAAGGACTTGGCACACTTCATTGAACCATTGAACCGGTTCAACTAATGGTTCATCGTCCAAGTTCAAAGGGCTGGTTCAATGCAAAAGAAGACTTTCCAAAGGACAAGTGCCCTTGTAGAGGGCACTTAATCAAGAAAAGCACCTTTTTGGAGGATCATTTTTCTAAGAAGCTGAAAGGTAATTCTTTCAGATTTGTCTAAGGCATTTTAAAATTTTTGATTAAAGACTTAATTCTTTCAGATTTTTGTCTGAAGGAATTCCTTCAAACAAAAAGTCTGAAAGAATTCCAAATGGCCAAGGACCCTGAAGAAATTTTCAAAGACTTGTTCAAAAAGACTTGGCGGAACGAATTTCACCTAGACATTTTGTCCATAGGAATTTTACCCAGACATTTTGTCTACGGGAATTTTACCCAGACATTTTATCCATGGGAATTTTCCGTGGGACAAATGTCCATGGAATTACCCATGGGGAGCTTTCAAGTCAAACACCCAGGAATTTTCCCTAGGGATTTGTCCACGAAAATAAAGCCCAGGGAAACATTTGTCTGTGAGGACTGCCAAAACAAAAGCTCAGGGAAATATTTGTCCGCTAAAGGGGCTGTCAAAGAACCCCAAAGGGTAGGTGCCCTTGCGGGGACTCTTGGTAGCTGAAATAAAAGACTATTCAAACACAAGTCATTTTTCAAAATCTGAAAGGGTAAGTCCAAGCCGACTGGGTAAGGCCGAAAGTCAAAAGAAGATCAAGGGGTGACACCCATAAAGACATCAAATTTAGCATAGCTGAATAGCCATTGGAAGCATATTGATGGGCATGTAAACGTCAATTTCAAAGATAGTAAAATAGCCATTGATCCTTTGATCCACAGACCTGGATGCATTTCCAGAATTCAAGACAAAAACCAACTGAAAGCGACGAAAGACAAAATAATAGATGAATCTAGGACCTGATTCAATCAATCTGGAAAGGAAGAATGATGAAGTCAAGATCAGACTGACAGCTAGACATTGAAAGTTGTAATCTTTCAATTGCATGACTTGTTTATCTACATTGATAAGATCAAATGGGTAAAATGCCCCAAAAGTTCCACCTTGTCTTCCTAACATTTCCAAACGCATCATGATGTATTACTATTCTCGAGTCCTTAAAGTGGCTATATAAGGGACTTTCTTTCATTGTAAAATCGTCTTCTTTTTGACAATCTGAATGAAACTTTGCCAAAATTGAGAGGCATCATTGAGACTTTGTGCTCAGTCTGTTGATCATATTATGTTAATGAAATAAGAAAGCAAGGGACTTTTTTAGACTTTGTGCTGTGAATTCTTTATGGTTGAAGAAACTATTCTTATGTTTATTTCCTTGATTTATCTTCTATTTCATTGATTTAATAAGTAGGATTACTAAAATTAGTCAGGAAGGTGTCATGAAGAATCAATTGTGGAGAGACTTTGTGCCCCCATAGCTGCCTTCAGTGTGTTTGCTTTTTCATTTTTGTGTAAAGGAATTTGAGAAGACTTTGAGCTTTCATTTCCCTTCGTATATCACTCTTGAGTATTTCAGGTACAAACTTTGTGCTATGTCTTGATTTGTTGGTTCTCATACTCCCAGTTACGCTCTACTTTAATTTCTAGGAGTATTCTTGTGGCTGGCTGAATAGTTTTTCCTAAAAGAAGAGGAGAGTTGTCTTTCATTCCCTTGAGTTTTTCCTTTGTTTTGTATGCATCATCTCTAAAGAAAGAGAGATGGATGTCTGGTCCTACCCTTGAGTATTATTTTCCATTTATACATATACATAGCATATCCACAGGGAACCTCCCCTTGATGAGAAGAGAGAGAAGTCTTCTTCTGATGTGATAAACTTACACATTAGGACGACTAATCTTCTTACTTTGGCTGATAAAACCTATTTTGTTTACCAATATGCTGATAGACAAAATATTCAACCAACACTAGTGCAGTTAGGTTAGCTTTAACCATGATTAGGTTTAGTTTAAACTTATTTGAGTTACGGAGGGATAATCAATTAATATTTGGGATAGAAATCCCATTTATTAAGCATGTATCTCCATTTATGAATTTAGGTTTTAATGGAGATATTTTTAATTCCTTGAATTTAAGGATAATGACATCATCATAACCTCCATTTTATTATAACTTTTTTACAAAATTAATATTCAGTAATTGCACATGGAAATTTCACTTAAGCATTTAATTTGATTCACTTATTTAATTCATTCTACTTAGCATTTTTCATTTTAGGAATTGTTTAAGTGCCTCACTTAATGGGTCAAAAGTCCAATCTATCAATTTACTAGGTTATAATTTAACTGGGGATGAATCCATGAGACATTACTATTGCATACAGAATAATATCCCAAATAGGGATGCCTCAACATGATTCTGAGCACTAATGTCTGATGTACAGATGAAATTGGGACATTTAGTGATTCCTAGACTTGATTTGCATTATTTGGTAGAAACTAATACAAAGTCTAGTTGAAACAAGATTGTGGCTAAATCAAGGTGTCTACAATAACTACTATTATTTATTCTATTCTTATATCAACACCCCTAGTTATATATGTGACATCATCCCTAGGTATTGCGACATCACAAAGATTTCAAAAAAAACATATTCTTATTTGTAAATAGGTATCATACACCCCTCCTTTGATTACTATGTATGGTCTACCACCAACCTTGCCTAATGCATACCTTTTTTAGAAAACTATTATAGCCTTACGTGTTAAAATGTTACAGTTAGAGCAAGGTGTATCTAGAGATTGTCATTCAATGGACTCCCATACTTTTCCTCATAATCATTTGGCATTTGAGATAACATCTTACTCATTACAAGTAGGATTGTTAGCTCTTAATCTATAATTCTATTAAAGTAAAGGTTATTTTGAACATCTTTTATCATTCCATGCAACATGCTTGGATTATGCTTACAATGAAAAATTATTAACTAAGCTCTTTCTAAGAAGACTCAAAGATTGTTCTTTGTCATAGTTATATGATCTCCCACTCCAATCAATTAGAGCATTTAACCTCTGGAAAAATAATTTCTAGCACTCTTTTCTATCAATGTTACTAAAAAACTATCTTATGCACAAATTTCTAAACTCAAGCATGGGTCAAATGAGCCACTCAGTGAATATGTTATTTTATATGAAACTATGCTACCTATGACATATTATATGGCAAAAAATGATTTAAAATATATCTTCACATAGATTTTACTATCACCACTCCATGATTCTATTATGTTTGGCAAACTCAATAAAATTTGATGAGTTATGCCATACACTCAAAGAATATAAATTCAAACTCATATCTTTGAATAAGATAAAATATGTACCAAATTTTCCATCTACTTTAAATATCAAGTTCAAAAGAAAATAACATTACAAGGTCAAATATCAAAAAATTAAGAATTAATAAAAAGTATCATTTAATGCAATATCACAACTAACAAACAAGCTTCAATTGGTAGCTCCACCAAGGAGGCAATTTTTGAGGTTACCACAACCTCCTCATGTTTTGTTATAGAAATTACTTGATTACAATTTTATATATCTCCCTTTACCACTAAAGCTTGATATGACCAATCCTTCACACAAGGGCTTCAACAGTAATGCATACTATGATTACCATAAATGTATCAAACATTTTACAAACAAGTGTATTGCGCTAAGGCATAAGATACAAGATCTTATTGATGGTAATATTATTGAGCTAATCACACCCACAAAGAAAGATAGACCATAGCAAAATGATAATGCAAAATTGAAAAACTTCAGTAATGTATTTACAAATCATGTCATGATAGTTAATATAGACTATTTAGAGGTGAATCATGTGTACAATGTGCATCCTCCTCATTTAACATATTGGCATCCAATATATTTAATTATTAATATACTTATAGGTATATTACTGCTACATCTTATGATCACATTCAATGATAATGAAATTGTTAATGATGATTTAGATAGATAGGCACTCTTTATTCTATATTATTTCAACATATGACCCACATGCAGTGTCATGATCAACAATGGGTTAATTTAAAATGCATGTGTAACTATATTTCTTCATACTCTTAGGCATATAGAGCAGGATTTACAAGATACATGAAAATTAGTCAAAGTATTTGATGGACATACACATAATTATCTTGGCCATATAGTTATACCTTTTCAAGTTGGTTCACTAATCTTGACTACTCCATTTCTATTCTTACCAAGAATAAGGCTCTTTAGTATGTTATTAGCATGCTTTTGGATATAGAATCTATGTGTAGTACCTTCTACAATGCATCATGTCTCAAATACATATATTGTAATCAAGTAATCAAAGTTCAATGAATTTAATATGAGTACCCTCTATAGTTAGTGGTATCTCCTCCTCCTCCTCCCCACCACAACCATAGTTGGTTCTGACTCCTATTCGAGCACATAATACAAAGATAATTAGTGCACCCATTCAATATCATAGTGAAAAATTAGTTGTTACTGTTGTCAACTTGGAGCTGTGCCCTGATTTGAAGACATGCACAAAAATGGTCAGTCCTCTATTCGGCTGAAACAATGGGATCTCCTCACAAGGGTGGATGCCTCAACAGTGAGGAGAACCTCCAGAGAAGGCTAGTTCTTGTATGATGTATCAATTAGGATTCCTACTCTACGCTGCGGACTACCATGGAAAAGGGAGAAGGAGAAACTTAAAGGGAAATCCTACCTAAAAGGGGTGATACACCAGAACGACGATCCTACTCAGCTCGGAACCTTGAACACTGAGCGAACAATAGAGAAGGAAGACCTTAGACTTCAAATTAATCACTTGTGCATAAGTATTTCATGCAGAGGTTTGGTTCAATAAATAAAACCTAAGGGAAATGGTGGAGAGAGGTCTGATAAAAGACACTTTGTAGCCGCCTACATCCACTTGCAGTCTCAGCAAAAGACAATAAAGAACACTTTAACATGACCTGCACAAGGACAATATAGCAACTAGGTACGAACATAATTTGGGAAGGGAGAAAACTCTATCACTTATGCAAATTGCTGAAAAATATACACTATGCCAAGCTTGAAATCTGAAAGTACACTCCTGCTTATTACTCAAAAAGGTTACACAACTCTTAATGGCAGAGTCTGGTCTAACCAAGAGAGATTGGATACTTTGAAACAAGGCTGAAAGCCATTATATAAGAAATTTTACAAAAGGCCAAAGATAGCCATATAAACTTGAAGAAAAAGATCTTCCTTTGTTAACTCCAGCTTTACTTGGTTTAAAATAAAATATTTTTTTTCTCTTTGCATGAATTTTTCTTTGATGAAGCGCACTCATGTTCTTCTTGAACCGTCCATCTCTTCTTTGCATGTAAATCTGCTAATTTTGGCTGTGGCTATTTCCTATTAGTTAACTCCAAATTTGGAATAGTTAACTCCCTGTTAAAGCTGGATTTAGTCCTTCAAATGCATGCTATTCAAAAATAACTCCAGCGTTTGCATGTAAATCTTCTAATTCTGGTCATTCTGAATAAATTCAATTGTCTTTGATTTTTTGCCTTTATTGAAACTGTCTTCACCTTTTCCCAAGATTTCTACTGTGTGTTAGGATTTCTGTTGCATCAGGATTTCTATCAAAAAGTCTGGGGTCTTCTTTATAAGTTTGACCTGTCTTGAGCTATATTTTGAATTCCTTCAGAAGTCTAACGGGATTTAATTGTCTTTGCCTTTCTGTCTTGTTTTTTCTCTGTGGGTTTATTTTTGTTGGCTTCCAAATTCCTTCAGTCAAAAAGTCCGAAGGATTATGACTTTGCCTTTTATCCTTAATGTATAGCTGCGGCAGCCCAAGCATTTTCAACCAGTCTTAGGTGGCATCCACGTGGCATCCAGCCAGTCCGTGCATCCTCCACGTGGCAGTCCACGTTGGTAGCAGTCTTTGGCAGTCTGCTAGTTTTGTCTGCTCCTTGTATTAGTCATGCTTTATATCTATATTGGTCGCTCCTTCCTTTTGTAAATATCTTTGGGCTTTATTAAGTCATGTCAAGTTATTTGAATTCCTTCAAACTTTTTGTTCGAAGGAATTCCTTCGGACAAAAAGTCTAAAGGAATTCATTTTTGCCTTTAACCTTTGGGCTTTGTCTTTGTTTCCCTAGCCTACGCTAAATTGAAATGCGCCCAGTAGGCAATCCACATAGTCCCTTCACCAGCCTTTGTTTTGGCAGCCCAAGTGTCAGCCACGTGTCATTTGAAATGCCCTTTGGTAGCCTATGGAAACTTTTCAGGGTCTTTTTGTTTGACTCGATTAAGACTCTTGCCTTGTCCGAATTCCTGCAGACTTTTTGTCCAAAGGAATTCCTTCGGATAAAAGTCTGTAGAAATTCACTCCTTTGAAATGCCCTTTGGCAGCTACGTGCCCTTAGCATAAAAATGGAAGGCACCAGGATTTTTTGGCATCAGTGCTGTGATATTGGTCTTCCACCTACTCGAAGGGTGGTGAATATTGTAATTGTCCCTTCAGAAGGGCACCCTGCCCTTTAGAAGTTTTGAAGTTGTCCCTTTTCCTTTCCCTTTAAAATCTTTTCGAATTTATTTTAAGTACTTTACAAATTTGACTGAGTCTGTAGAAACTGCTGACTGGGTGCGTAGAAATTTTTGACCGAGTCTGTAGAAAACCTTCCTTGCTGAGTGAGTCCGTAGATTTCCTTTGACTGTGTGAGTCCTTAGAATCTGCAAAGGAAAATAATGAATTCTTCCTTCCTTCACTGAAGACGAGAACTTTCCAAATGGCAAGAAAAATCTGACTCATGGAAGATTTGTCAACATTCTGGCGACTCAGCTGGGAAGCATGCCTGCTATGCTTGAGGATCCAGGCCATGTATAAATGATATATGATTCCCAGATGGTGAATCCGATCTCTGATTGAAAAATTTGCTTTGATCATTGCTGTAATAACCTCTTCCTTCAAAATAAGAAGGAAAACACATGAAAATGAAAAACTAACTAAAGCGAATGTGCAAACAAGCACTTATTGAACAAAATTGAAGCAAACTACTGTGCTTTTACAGCACTTGGAGGAAAGTAAAAACAACTAAAATAACCTAGTTAACCATGATAAGGTACGATCCACTTGGATCAAATGGAAAATTCTTGAACTCACTCCTTTCGAGAGATGATACAATTTGCAAGGTAGGATGTATATTAGTCATAACCTTTGATGAGGCAGTTGCCTTGTCGACCAACTGTATTAGCACCTTCTTGAATCAGTCATCAACAGCAAACCAGTCACCAATAAAGATAAACTCACCCAGTATTCCCTGATTGTCCTCAGATTGTTTGTCATCTATCACCATGTCAAGTGATACCCCATCTATGCATGCCTTTTGAGTGACCACGTCCTTCTGGTTGACTGCTGCGAGTTCAACCAGCTTTTAAGGAGCTTTGAATATGCAACCCAATCTGTATTGGGATCTTGAATAGGTGGTTCTTTATCAAGCTACTTATAAACGTGCTCTTTAATAGCCAACATATCTATACAAAGCTCTTCAATCTCTAGTAGATGCTCAAGGTATAACTACCAATCATATTTTTATTCCTCATTTTGATCTATTTGAACTAAATCCACTGTCATGCTATCTAAATCTTTCTCAATAGGAGATACCTATAACTCATGTATGACTTCATCCTGTGTCAGCTCCTCTTGAGGTTCCTCTATATCAAGATCAGTCTTCTCATTCTCAACTATGACTAGATGCTCAATTACAACCTCAAGAGAAGCATCAATAGGAATTTCCTCTTTAAACACCTCTGAAGCATCCTCTACACGTTCTGTAAGAACCTGACCTGTAGCTACAACCTCTTTCTCAATACTCCAAAGAACAGGGTCTGCTTGAGGAAGGGCGATGGCGAGAGGGTGATGAAATTCCCTTGTTTGAGAGGGAAAATGATCAGATTTTGGAGTCTTGACGGCAATGGAATTCTCTAGGGAGTTTTGGAAAGAGAAATTCTTAAAAACCTCTGTATTTTGTTCTTTCCACTTGGCCATTACCTCATCAAAGTTTGGAACCTGTTTGTCCTCCTGGACAACCTGCGCTTGAGATATGATTGGTGAGGTAATGATGGGACTATGGGAAGGTCTAGTCTCATAAATAGCCACTTGAATAGGCTTTTGAATAGACTTTTGATTAGGCTCTTGACTCCAACTAGGAAGCTCCCTTGGCACATGTTGGGCATGGTGAAGAGCTTCATAAGAATAAGAAGTGCCATAGCCTTTTGTAGACAATTCGTTTAACTCGATTCTCTACTATTCCCAAGCCTCTATCTTTTCCAGTGTAAGGATACATAGTCCATTTATCTCTTCTGGATCATTAGACGCATTTCAAAATAAACCATTTATTTGCTCATACTGAGAGTTAGAACAAGCTTTTCTTGCATATGCCAGTATTCTGAGCTCTATTTCATTCATTTTTTCTTGAAGGTGATACTGCTCATATGTGACATCATAACCATATGGGGAAGATGAAATCTGATCTTGAGATTGATATGGATTACCAGGTAGGTAAGAGTCATGTTCTTGATAATAAGGATCATGAGAAACTTGATAAGGCTGGACATAGCTTTGATAATAACCTTGATAATGCTGATTAGGCTCATAGATATCCTGACCAAGCTGGTATGATCCATCATTAGGCTGATAAGGAAACATACCATCAGAATTCTCTCCATACATAGCCATCAAAATTCATTAGCAATAATAAAAATAGACTTACATGGAATCTGTCTTGAACTGTTAGAAATAACTGCTTGAGCTTGGAGTCACTGAATACTTATTGAAGAACACTGTTGTAACTGCAATTAACTATGATTTCATAAAAACCAAGAAAGTGAGTCCCACCGGGCGTGCCAAAAAATTGTTGTCAACCTAGAGCTGCGCCCTGATTTGAAGACGTGCACGAAAATGACTAGTCCTCTATCTGGCTGAAACAATGGGATCTCCTCACGAGGGTGGGTGCCTCAACAGTGAGGAGAACCTCTAGAGAAGGCTGGTTCCTATATGATGTATCAATTAGGATTCCTACTCTACGCTGTGAACTACCATGGAAAAGGGAGAAGGAGAAACTTAAAGGGAAATCCTACCTAAAAGGGGTGATACACCAGAACGATGATCCTACTCAGCTCAGAACCTTAAACACTGAGCGAACAACAGAGAAGGAAGACCTTAGACTTCAAATTAATCACTTGTGCATAAGTATTTCATGCAGAGGTTTGGTTCAATAACTAAAACTTGAGGGAAATGGTGGAGAGGGGTCTGATAAAAGACACTTTGCAGCTGCCGACATCCACTTGAAGTCTCAGCAAAAGACAATAAAGAACACTTTAACATGACTTGCACAAGGACAATATAGCAACTAGGTACGAACATAATTTGGGAAGGGAGAAAACTCTACCACTTATGCAAATTGCTAAAAAATATACACTATGCCAAGCTTGAAATCTGAAAGTACACTCCTATTTATTGCTCGAAAAGGTTACACAACTCTTAATGGCAGAGTCTGGTCTAACCAAGAGAGATTGTATACTTTGAAACAAGGCTGAAAGCCATTATATAAGAAATTTTACAAAAGGCCAAAGATAGCCGTATAAACTTGAAGAAAAAGATCTTCCTTTGTTAACTCCAGCTTTACTTGGTTTAAAATAAAATATATTTTTTTTCTCTTTGCATGAATTTTTCTTTGATGAAGTGCACTCATGCTCTTCTTGAACCGTCCATCTCTTATTTGCATGTAAATCTACTAATTTTGGTTGTGGCTATTTCCTGTTAGTTAACTCCAAATCTGGAATAGTTAACTCCCTGTTAAAGCTGGATTTAGTCCTTCGAATGCGTGTTGTTCAAAAATAACTCCAGTGTTTGCATGTAAATCCTCTAATTCTGGTCATTCTGAATAAATTCAATTGTCTTTGATTTTTTGCCTTTATTGAAACTGTCTTTGCCTTTTCCTAAGATTTCTACTGTGTGTCAGGATTTTTGCTGCGTCAGGATTTCTATCGAAAAGTCTAGGGTCTTCTTTATACATTTGACCTATCTTGAGCTATATTTTGAATTCCTTCGGAAGTCCAACGGGATTTAATTGTCTTTGCCTTTCCGTCTTGTTTTTTATCTGCGGGTTTATTTCTTTCAACTTCTAAATTCCTTCGGTCAAAAAGTCTAAAGGATTCTGACTTTGCCTTTTATCCTTAATGTATAGCTATGGTAGCCCAAGTGTTTTCAACCAGTCTTAGGTGGCATCTGGATGGCGTCCAGCCAGTCTGTGCATCCTCCACGTGGCAGTCCACGTTGGCAACAGTCTTTGGCAGTCTGTTTGTTTTGTCTACTCCTCGTATTGGTCATGCTTTATATCTGTATTGGTCACTCCTTCCTTTTGGAAATATCTTCAGGCTTTATTAAGTCATGTCAAGTTATTTGAATTCCTTCAGACTTTTTGTTCCAAGGAATTCCTTCAGACAAAAAGTCTAAAGGAATTCATTTTTGCCTTTAACCTTTGGGCTTTTTCTTTGTTTCCCTAGCCTACGCTAAATTGAAATGCACCCAGCAGGCAATCCATGTAGTCCCTTTGCCAGCCTTTGTTTTGGCAGCCCAAGTGTCAGCCACGTGTCATTTGAAACGCCCTTTGGCAGCCTATGGAAACTGTCTGGGGTCTTTTTGTTTGACTCGATTAAGACTCTTGCCTTGTCTGAATTCCTGCGAACTTTTTGTCTGAAGGAATTCCTTCGGATAAAAGTCCATAGAAATTCACTCCTTTGAAATGCCCTTTGTCAGCTACGTGCCCTCAGCGGAAAAATGGAAGGCACCCAGATTTTTTGGCATCAGTGCTGTGATATTGGTCTTCCACCTACCCAAAGGGTGGTGAATATTGTAATTGTCCCTTCCAAAGGGTACCATGCCATTTGGAAGTTTTGAAGTTATCCCTTTTCCTTTCCCTTTAAAATCTTTCCAAATTTATTTTAAGTACTTTACAAATTTGACTGAGTCTGTAGAAACTGCTGACTGGGTGCATAGAAATTTTTGACTGAGTCTGTAGAAAACCTTCCTTGCTGAGTGAGTCCATAGATTTCCTTTGACTGTGTGAGTCCTTAGAATATGAAAAGGAAAATAATGAATTCTTCCTTCCTTCACTGAAGACGAGAACTTTCCAAATGGCAAGAAAAATTTGACTCGTGGAAGATTTGTCAACAGTTACAACATAAAAAATTTATACACAATTAGTTTAGAGGTGAGTGGTACATCCACCTAAACAAAAAGGTTCATTTTATAGAGTTACTTAAAGTGTAAAGAAATCTAAACCATCTATAGTGCATCATAAGGTAATACCTTAGATTTTTTAACATGTTCCACATTAAACATGAGCAATGAGACATTCTCTTATTATACACTAGACTCCACTAAGTTTTAGACCTTCTCAAGTTATACATATTAAAAAATATACTATGAGCATTGATTAAGATAGTTACATTACATCACCCGATGCCTTTTTAGATTCTATTTTATCTCCATGTAGCACTTTTCATCCACAAAAAATTCATCATATAACTTTGTGATATAAGTACACACTATGGCCATCCCATTGATGGGATCATAATCTAGTTCCCTTTCAAAATGTCAAAAAAATAAAAAATGTAAAAAATATGAAAAATGTAAATATGCCAAAAATAAAAAACACTCAAAATGTTTTCAAAAATAAAAAATCAAGACCTCAGCATGACATGATTTTCTAGTTTACTTCTTTCCATATGTTATTTCTCACATGTTACGTAGATAGCATATTTTTTTCTATATTCATATGCATTTCATGAGGTATATGAATGTGATGTAGGACATACATTTTCTACATGGATTCTTATATGTTGTATTCCATTCTACCTAGTGTTCATTCCTATGCTATGAGAATCTTAATTTATAGGTTACATTATCAACATGTTATATCTTTCTATGACATCTATATCATTTTAAGATACATGGCTTACAAGTGTATTATTAATTACTCATATATTATATTATGCTACATGGATATGTTATTATTATGAATCTAATCTGCACCCATAGAAGGAGTTTTTTAGGCTTCCTCTGACTAGGCCATAAAACTAGGATAACCCCAGGTTATGGGTCACCTATAGTGGGGTTGCACCTCTAGATAAGGTTGGATTCCTCTTGATGATCACCTAAACTAATAAAAATTATTGGGAAAAGGGTTAGAAAGGGAGAAAGGGCTCCTAATAAAGCTAATAGGATGATGCACAAAATTTAAATGAGGCTCTCACATGCATGGAGTAAACATTGAAAAAACATAAGACAATGTTGGCTCATACAATCTCACAAAAACTAATTAGTTGTATAAGTATTTCATAAGCTAGGTTTAGGAAGCAATGAATGAAAACAAATAGGAGTCCAAGACTCACATCTATCTCACATAAATGGCATAAAAAACACTAATTAAAACCTACAACTAACTTAAAAACACCTATAAATGAGAAAGAAAGAAGGATAATGGACATGGAATATTTTCCTTCACAATGCCCTAGTGCACAATCTTTGCTACATGCAATTCAAAGGGGAGAGATAGGTAAATAAAATATTTATTGCTTCAAGAGACCTTTCATACAATTTTTTGACAAGGTCTAGCCTTATCAAAATGAGAGTCTCTGCTCTTCCAAAAAATAGGAAATAAACTACAATCAAAAGTGAGAGAGTCTTTTTTTCTAAAATTTGAGAGCCCCTTAAAAATGGGAAAGGATGGGAAGATATAGAGTAAGGGGGGAGAGAGAAAGAAGCTTGCATCAATCAGTGATCTATCTATAAATCATTAGTTTAGTTGCCACCTATTTTTTAATGAATTCCCCACCATCCATTTTTCCAATCAAGACTAATCCATCATCATTAAGTTAACTTGCATGTGTCCCAATAGCCCAGTATATTCTCACTGGCTAAGAGATGAACTAGAAGACAAGGATCAATTTTTCATGATAATGAACCATTATCTACATTGATGAATAAAACACTCTTAAGGATTTAAAATAGAAATGAATGCTCTAAATATTTTCTCTAACCACACCATCCTCCACTTGTCATCATTATGAGGACAAAATCCTCATATCTCCAAAACTGATAGAGTCATGTTAAGTCTACTTTAGGTGGTCATTTTTGAGGGTACAAACATATCAAAGGGTGAGATAGCCCTTCATTAATTACAAATATGCTCTCACTTTGAGATCTGGAGATGGGTCTACCATGGATGAAAATCAATCCCATTTATTGGTTTTCCTATAGTCTTAATGTCAATGAAATGAAGTTTGCTAGGTGTTTGATCTTGACTTCGATAATATTTACTGCCCTATTACCTATATTAGGTATAAAAGACCTATCCTACTTCATGGAGCTCTAATGGTGATGTATCCCTTGAAAAATACATTACATCTTAGCTTAGATCATGCTTTCAACTTGGTTCCTTTGTATTCTCTTGCTTGGGTAAAAAAACTACTTCTTTGGCTTCCAATGGAAACATTCTTGGGCTCATCTTTAGTCATTAGTTGTCAATATCAACTTATATTATTAACCTTTTGAACTTGCTTGCACTATCAATCTCCGTTGGTATGAATGAGTGCAGTTTGTTGATTTACTTGGTAGCTTACCTTGGTCATGACATTTGGTAGCCTTGCATTTGTTATTAGGATTTTCTAACCCCTTCGACCCCCACTCACCATTGATTTTACATGCATGATTAAATGCATGTCATTGAGATACCTAGACCCATTAAATCTATCTTTACCCACTCACCGTTAGATCTAATTCTACTCCTAATATCATGCCATTTGTCACTCACACATTCAACCAAGGGATCTTTTGCAATATTTGAACTCAAATGTTCATTCTATGAGGCTTTACATTGACATTTTCATGCCTATATTTGATATCTATGTGAATGTATTTGATGTTCACATGAATGTCTCAGATCATTTGAATTAAAATGACTATTTTTCATAACCTAAATTTGACACATGCATGAACATCTCCATCTACTAGATCAATTTCCCCAAAAGAATTAAGTCTTTAGGATTTTTCATCAAGATTTTTTCATCGAGATTTTTTCCCCAAAAGAATTATAGAACTTTTTTGCAAATAATTTCCCTAAAATAAATATGTTTTTGGGCTTCTTGTATTAGACATTTTTTCTAACCTAAATATGCCTATACGTTTTTTGTTGTGGAAATTTTTTTGGAAAGAATTAAGTCTTCAAGGAAATTGTTGTGGATAATTTTCTTGAAAGAATTTGTACTTAGTATTTTTTGTCATGGATAATTTTATTAAAAGAAATAAGTTTTAAATATTTTTGTCTGATTGGTCCCCAACACAAAACCCAAATACCTAATTCCAAAAGTTATCACTTAGCCAAAAAGGCTGAAATATTTCAGCCTTTATCTCTTAACCAAATACTGAATTAACACTTAGCTTGTAGGCTCCTCTTAGACTTGTGCGAGAAAATATTGTTTGATTTTTTGAAGGCTCTGATGATTTTTTAAGGCATGTGCAAATATTCCCATGATTTTAAACTATTTGAACACCATGAAACATACTTGGATCCTTCTCTTTACAACTCTAGACATTCAAACCTGTTTCCCAAAGATCAACAAATTACACTTTAAGTTAACTTAAAGTGTTTTAAAATATTTGAAATATGCATGATGATCTTCTCTTTTCTCCTAAAACATCTAATTGACAAAGAATTTTCTCATATATTCATACCATAGACCCCTTAAGGCAAAGTTCTATATGTAGGCCAAAATTGGCCAATATTTCTAGTGACATCCTGGGGTTACATGCCTACTATGCAAGAGACTGGTTGCCTTGGACTAATCCATCAGATATATAGAGTCAAGTCTTTCTCTCAGTTGAACTAAACTTGAGACAAGGCTATCCCTTTTTGGAACCTCTCTTAAAACAATAAGGGTGAAAGAAACAAAAGAGACAACTGTGCTTAAGGCACTTATTCAAGGGAAACACACAACAAAAAATAAAATGTGCACAAGGCACTTAGAGGAAATCATGAAAGGATACTCTAATATGTCAAATATGTTACAATGGATGTAAATTCCCTAATAATGGGTCTTTAAATGAATGCCATTGACCGGGATGTGTAATACCTCTTCATCCAGTTGAGCAACCTAAAAATCATTATGTTCCTTGCATCTATGGATCAAATAAGGACCACTCTACAAGGTATCAAACATGGTATGGTTGCCTAGCTTGGGCTCACTTGAGTCCCATTTGAGGACTAGGTCCCCTTATCTAAATTCCCTTATTGTATATTTCTTGTCAAAGGATTTATTGACCTGAGCTTGATGTGACTCTAATGTCTTCATCACAAGGTCCTTAGTTTCTTTAAGCTTGATGATCTCTACCATCCTCACTTCCATAGGTTTACTCTCCATCAATTTTAGTTGATGAGATAACTCCAAGGTAGGTATTTCAAGAGAGATATGCAATTTGGCCTCCCTTCCATATACTAGGACATATGGAGAATTGCCAATGGAAACTTTGGGAGTCACTTTATCAGCCCATAGGGTTGTCCTTAGATTTGTATTCCAAACTCTCTGGTTATCCTACATAGTCCTCTTGATAATTTTGATCAAGCTCTTGTTTATGGACTCCACCCATTACCTTAGGGATAGTAGTTGGAGGATGTACCGAGGTAGATTCCTAGCTTGAGTAACCATTCACTTATCCCAATGTCAATAAATTTTAAGGCATTGTCTAAAATCATTGTAGTTAGTACACCAAACCTTGTGACTATGATGTCATAGAAGTCCAAAATTGTTGTTTCATTGGCTTTTTTAATGGAAATTGCTTCCACCCACTTGGTGAAGTAGTCTATTGCAGTGAGCACCCATTTATGTCCTACACTTGAAAGTGGATTGATCATCCCTATGAAGTCTAAACTCAATTACATTAAGGGTTGTTGCAGCTAAATTAGTTTGAGGGGAAGGGTTACCAATCTATTTTTTTTATAAATAGGGCATAATTTTGACATTTTCTTCCCCATTCATAGGCGTCTTTGAAGAGGTTGTTCTAGTAATAACCATCTCTCATTGCCTTTGCTACTATTATTCTTAGAGAAAAATGGCCTCCTACAGGTCCATCATGAAATTGCTCCAAGAGCTTTATCACTTGATTGTCATATATTCACCTAAGAAGTACCCAAATGAGATCTCTTTCAAAAATAATGCCATTAAATAATATATAATGTATGTACTAAAGCCTAAAATACCCTTTTTTTCTTTTTCCAAACCTTGAGGGTATTCTCTTGTCATCAAGAAGTGCATCATGTCTTGGAGCTAGCTATTATTAAGTGGAGGTGCATCTTCTTGTGAGTTGTCTTGTGTCACCAAAACAACTTATTTGTATTCTTGAAGGTCATCTACCATATGCTCACATAAACCTTTACTTCTAACTAGCTTGGTGACATTGATATCCACATCATATTCCAAGGCCTTGGTTATCTAGTTGGTTCTCTTCTCATTTAGATCCTTGTTAAAGAAGAAGTACCAAGCTCTAGGATGAGACACCATAAGATGAATATTTCTATTGGAAAGCATTGGCCTAAACTTTTTGAGGCTTTTCAAAGCTAAAAGAACCTACTTCTCAATAAAAGTGTACCTCACCTCATATCCTTCTAGCCCTTGATTGAAAAAAATAATTGTCTACTCAATACTTACACCATTATTCTACATCATCATGGTTGATATATTTTACAATTTTGAAAATGCATACAAAATGAAATCCTTTGAGAAGTCAAGATTCAAGAGTGTAGGTGCCTAGGCAATGGCTTGCTTGATAGCCTCAAATTTTGTTTTACCTTCATTTGACCAAGTGAGCACTTGGTTCTTCTTCAGCATGGTGGTGATGGTTTTGACCAGGTTTATAAAACTAGGTATAAACCTTCTCACAAATTTTATTTTCTCAAAGAAGCTCTAAATTCCTTTCTTGTGCTTAGGTAAAGATTTTTCTAAGATAACACTTATTATATCAAGTTTAATGGATATCCCTTCTTTTGAAATAATGTGACCCAAACGTTTGCCTTCAAGAACATCAAACACACATTTCTTGGGATTTAAAGAGATCCCATACTCTCTAGATATCTCAAAGATCAACCTTAGATGATCCATGTGCTCATTATCCTTATTGGAGAAATCTATGATATCATCCAAGTAGACTAGTAACATCTAATTCAACAACCCTTAGAAAGCATGTCCATGGATCTTTAAAAAGTTGTTCCTACATTTGACAATCTAAAAAACATATTTTGGTAAGAATATGTGCCCCACTTGGTGGTGAAGGAAATCTTATACTGATCTTATTCTCTTACTAGTACCTGGTTGTATCCTGAATACCCATCCAAAAGGGAAAAATGTTTTGAACCAGTAACTATCTAAAGGATTTTCTTCATGGATGGTAGGGGGTAGTGATCTTTCAAGGAGAACCTATTCATATCCATGAATTCAACACACAATCTAATCTCCCCACTCTTCTTCTTGATGAGCACCAAATTGGATACTCTTGAGGGGTGCTTAATGGGAAAGATGATCTTGGACTCAATAAATTTAGTTAGCTCCTTCCTCATAAGCTCTTCCATTTTGGGGTTAATGGGCATTTGCTTCTGCTTGACAGGGTTGGCATTAGCCTCTAGTTCTATAGTGTGTTGGGCCAACTTGGGATCAAATCCTCTTAGGTCACTATATTACCAAGAAAAGATGTCTACATATTCTCTATAAAGCTCTATAAAAGCATGCCTCTCAACTTTAGTGTTTACCTTCCCAAGCTTGAGAGGTCTATCTTTGAAGATAAGGACTCTTTCATATTTCTCTTCATTGGTTGACATCACTGCTTTATCTTTTCTTATATGGTCCCCTTCATGAAAGAGGACTTCAAGGGCGACTAGCCCTTTGGGAAGCTTGTTAGATCTCAACTAAACAATTTGATCTTCATATTGACATTGAAACCTTTTCTAGTTTATAGAGGATTAATCTACTTCTTGCTACAAGAAATAGGTAATATAATTTTCATTTTCAAAGACCTACCAATGAGCTTCATTGTCTAGCACTGATGGTCTTATGACCACTTTGACATGTGGTTGCACCTTGGTATTTTTAGCTCATTTGGGATATCAAATTGGGCTCCCACAACTACCAACCTATCACCATGTTGATTTTAGTTCATTGGCACTATTTGGATGTTAAAGGCCTCAAAATATTTAAGAAGATACCACACCCTATGTTCTTAGGACCTCATCAAAGGATTCTTTGTGATTTTTTGGCCTCAAATTTGGTGCACTATCATCGCACCATCTCCATAAACTTAAAACTATTTGATTTATATCTTATAATCCCATTGAATTCTATGGATGAGGCCCTCATACTCTACTAGATTGTAAGAGAAACTGAATTAGAACCTATAAAAATATAAATACTTATCATTTGAGGGGGATACCAGTATTGCATCTACACCCACTCCATGTTTACTCTTTGAAACATCAAATAATAGTTTCCATAAGCCACTAGGGTCTTCTTGGGGTCTAATGAGGGATGTCAAAAATTTATTCTCTTCATGTAAGTAGTAGACACCCATGTCCCTTTCTTCAACACCTTCTAAGGGATCAAACAACTATCATTCCATAATTCATCCAAGAACATATTTGGTATCTCCTTAGGATGAGTGTCTAGCTCTTGACCAACTGTAAATTCATCCTCATCATGGATACTATAATTGAGGTTTTTACAATAACCATCCCATAGGGTTAAATGTGGAATTATGCAATGGGATCAACTTTAATAGATACCTTGGTTCCATATATTATCCTAAATTCCATGTATGACCAATTTACTGGAAGATAACCTCCAATATTTATTATAAATTCTCTAAATAGGCATAGTGTGAAAAGAGAAGGCACATTAAGGATCAATACATCTTGAACCACTAAGACACTAAGACAAGAATACAAGGCTAATTTTAGGTCTTTGATGATACTAAATGGCTTGGTGGAAGAACCATTGAGTTGTAAAACTCCTTTAGATTGGGGCTCATATGTTAGACCAAGTTAATCAGCTATATATTTTGGCATTACTGAGGTGCTAACCCCACTATCTACCAATAAATTGTGCACTAAAGACTCACCAATGATTACTAAAATGTAGAAAGGAGGAGGTTTGACCACCTTACCTAGTTTCCTTTCATTATATCATTTGGCTGCATTGGTGAGAACCACATTCTCTTTGACTAGTTCATTTCCAGCTATTGTGACATTAATCTTGGAAAAAACTTCTTGGAGAATATCCACCTAACAAGGCATGAAAAACATATCCCACATTATCATAATCACATTGTATTTATTCATTTGTTCAACAATATTGATGGGTGAACCACCAAATTTTGCTTGTGCTTTGGGAGCCACCACTGTTGTTTGTTGAACTTGTGACCTCTAGGGAACCAAAAGATTTCCTTGATTCTAATTCTTTGGAGGTACTGGGACCTTTGGAGTGGCAATAGGTTCTCTTGGATTTGATAGTTAAGGATTAGTGGTAGGAGGTTCTTTCACTACATCCTAGTTACCATCCATATTCCTTATTTTAAATCTTATATTTTTTTTCCATTGGGACATATGCTTGACTATAACTAGCATCCTGATTAGATGCATAACACTCTTCTTGCTTATAATTGACCATAGTAGCATCCAGCTAGTTTGGTCCCTGATTAGACCTTTGACCTTGTGGAGGTTCTTCTAGTTTTGTCATCATTTAGACCTCTATGTTTTGAGCCATTAACGCTTGATTGAACCCATAGCTTTTACCTTGATGTCATTGCTCATTGAAAGCTTGATTGAAGTCATTATTTGGGATAATGGATTGGCCAAAAGATTGATTCCAAGGCATATTCCCCTTAGCTTCTTGAGAAAAATTATTTTGAAAATGAACCAAAGTGGTAGAGGTGCTTATAACATTTAGATTATAGATGTTTTTCCTATCATAGTTAGGTTGTCCTTGTCCTTGCCCCTGGCTTGGAAATTTCCTTTATTGGGTGACCTATTTCCTTGATAAGACTATTGATGAGGTTGGTATGGAGCTTGGTAAGGCTTGTTGAACTAGGATTACAACCTTTTCATATTGTCCATCTCATTTCCAAAATATTGGAACTTACTCTTAAGCTCTTGGAAATTTTTATTGTCTAAGGAGCCACTAAATTGGCTAGTGGAAGCCTTTTCTTGCTTTGGTGTAGGTATTATAGTAATTATTGGCATAGAAGAAATGACATAAATTAAAGGGATATCAATAGAAGGTGGTCTAATCTCAGGGAAAAAAATCATTGGTGGTCTAGGTGTAATCTTTCTAGCTTGAACTAGACAATTTTCTACTTTGATAGCCACCTCATAAGCATCTGGAAGTATATTTCCTCCCATAGATTGGATCATTACTATTATATCATTGTTTAAAGCCTTCAAATAGTAAAGGAAGGAAAATTTAGGGGTTGGTCTGATAGAAACTAGAATTATGTCCCAAGTCTTTTGAAATATTGTGTTTAAATCTTGCATTACTTCATGGGGAGCCCTTTTGATTACGGTTAACTGCTTAACAGGCAATAAATGGTCACTTTTGTCCTCAAATATTTTTCATAAGGCATCTCCTATTTTATCCCATGATTTTATGGAATTAGAAGCAAAGCCTCTATACCAATCTAAGGATTTTCCCTTAAAAGATATAGCTAATAATCTAATAGCTATATTTTCCATAGTGACATTATGAATATTGCATAAATTGGATATGTCCATGAGGTGTTCATAAGGTATGGTAGACTAGTCTCCTATGAAGTAGGGGACACTTTTGAGAGTTTTTACTAGTATAGGATCATATTGTGGTAGGTCTAGAGGACTCTAACTATTAAATCCCACAAATAGAAAAGCTCTTTGAATAGCCATGGTAGTGAAAGGGGATAACAAAGGTCTTTTTGCAAAGATAGGCCTTGAAATAGGTTTGAGAGGAAATTTTATCCTAAAAGGGTATGTGTTAGAAAACCTTATCCTTTTAGCTAAAATTAAAGGAATTTCAATGAATTCAAAAGGAATACCCTTAGAATCTAATCATGTAGTCACCTTTGGAATGAAACAAAGCTACTAGTTTGCAAAGAAAATTAAATATTCTTTGGAGTCTTGTTGTTTGGAGTCTCTAGATACTATTACATGAAGATTATCACCATTGTAGGTTGACCAAACTTGATCAACCTTATTCAATGTATTATGGTCCTACTGGGCATGTTAGAAACTATTATGGCTATAATATGTACCCATGGAAGATGTTCTTCAAGATCCCTCTAACTAGGCCATAAAATTGGTACAACCCCAGGTCGTGGGTCACCTATAATGGGGTCAAACCTTAGAATAAGGTTGGCTACCTCTTGATGATCACCTAAACTAATAAAAACTACTATGAAAAGGGTTATAAAGGGGGAAAGGGCTCCTAAGAAAGCTAATAGGGTGATGCACCAAATTTAAATGAGGCTCTCATATGTATGAAGTAAACACTAAAGAAACATTAGACAATGTTGGCTCACACAATCTCACAAAAACTAGTTAGTTGCATAAGTGTTTCATAAGCTAGGTTCAAGAAGTAATGAATTAAAACAAAGAGGAGTTCCAAGACTCACACTGAGCTCACATCAATGGTAAAAAGAACACTAATTTAGACCTACAACTAACTTGAAAACACCTAGAAATGAGAAAGAAATAAGGTACATGGACATGGAATATTCTCCTTCATAATGCCCTAGTACACAAGCTTTGCTACATGCAATTCAAAGGGGAGAGATAGGTAAAGACAAACTATATTACTTCAAGAGGCCTTTCATACAAATTTTTTACAGGGTTTAGCCTTATCAAAATGATAGTGTCTGCTCTTCTATAAAATGAGAAATAAATTACAATAAAAAGTGAGAGCATCCTTTTTTCCAAAATCTAAGAGCCCCTTACAAATGGGAAAGGATGGGGTGATGTAGAGAAAGGGGGGAGAAATAAATAAGAGTGCATCAATCAGTGAGCTATTTTTAAAGCATTAGTTGAGTTTCCACCTATTTTTTAATGGATGCCCCACCATCCCTTTTTCCAATCAAGACTAATCCATCATTATTAAGTTAACTTGCATGTGTCCCAATAGCCCAAAATCTTCTCACTGGCTGAGAGATGTACTAGAAGACAAGGATCAATTTTGCATGATGATGGCCATGATCTACATTGATGAATAAAACACTCTAATTATTTAAAATATAAATGAATGCTCCAATTTCCTTCTCCAACCACACCATCCTCCACTTATCATCATTATGAGGATAACATCCTCATATCTCAAAACTAACAGAGCCATGCTAAGTCTACTTTAGGTGGTCATTTATTGAGGGTATGGCCATGTCCAAGGATGAGACACCCCTTAATTAATTTTAAATATATGCTCTCACTTTATATCTAAACCTAGGTCTACCATAGATAAAAACCAATCCTATTTTTTGGTTTTTCCATAGTATTTATCTTGATGAAATGAAGTTCATCAAGTGTTTAATCTTGAGTTCAACAACAGTTTCCACCCTATTACTAGTATTAGGTCTAAAACTCCTATCTTAATTCATGGATATCTAATAGTGATGTATCCCTTGAAAAATCCATTTTCACTCAACTTGGAT
Source organism: Torreya grandis (assembly GCA_037957365.1). Lineage (NCBI taxonomy): Eukaryota > Viridiplantae > Streptophyta > Pinopsida > Cupressales > Taxaceae > Torreya > Torreya grandis. Next base: position 2,217,119 of record JARHVA010002640.1, on the reverse strand, counting down.
CATGTTTCAAACTTAGTTCCTTTGTATTCTCTTACTTGGGTCAAAAAATTGCTTCTTCAACCTCCAATGGAAATGTTCATATGCTTGTATTTATTCATTGACTATATATATCGACTCAAATTATTGAACTTTTGACCCTGCTCACGCTATCAATATACCTTGGTATGAATGAGCATGGTTCATTGATTTACCTGGTAGCTTACCATGGTCAGGGCATTTAGCATCCTTGCATTTTTTCTTAGGATTTGTTAACCACTTTGAACCCTGCTTGCTATTGAACTTAGATGCATGATTAAATTCATGTCATTGATATTACTAGACCCATTATATCTATTTTTTCTCATTCACTATTAGATCTTATTCTACTCCTAATATCATGCCACTTGTCATTCACATGTTTAACCTAGGGATCCTTTACAATATTTGAACTCAAATGGTTATTTCATGAGGCTTTACTTTAGAATTCATGCACCTATATTTGATGTATGTATAAAAATATTAGATCATTTTAATTCAAATATCTATTTTTCATATCCTAAATGTCACACTTGCATGAACGTCTCCATCTACTGGATCAATTTCCCTAAAAAAATTAAGTCTTCAAGCTTTTCGCATTGGGATTTTTCCCTAAAAGAATTATAGAACTTTCTCAAGATATTTTCTCCAAAATAACTATGTATTTAGGCTTCTTGTATCAGACATTTTATCTGACCAAAATATGCCTTTGGGTTTTTTGTTGTGGACAATTTTTTGGAAAGAATTAAGTCTTTGGGGAAATTGTTGTGGACAATTTTCTCAAAAGAATTAAGTCTTCAGGGAAATTGTTGAGGATAATTTTCCCTAAAGAATTTATACTTAGCCTTTTCATCATATATAATTTTCCCAAAATAAATAATTCTTTGGGATTTTTATCTGACTAGTCCTTGACATGAAACTTGAATACTCGATTATCAAAAGTTAGCAGTTAGCCAAGAAAGCTGAAATATTTTAGCCTATTGTCACTTAGCCAAATACCCAATTAGAACTTAGCTTGTAAGCCTTCCATCTCCTGTTAGGATTGTGTGAGAAATTTTTGTTTGATTTTTTGAAGGATTTGATGATTTTTTGAGGCCTATGTAGACCTACCCATGACTTTGAACTGTTTGGACACCATGAAACCTGCTCGGATCTTTCTCTTTGAAACTCTAGACCTACCTTCAAACCTACTTCCCAAAGATCAAAAAATTAAACTTTAAGTTAACTTAAAGTGTTTCAAAAGATTTACAATCTAAATAATGATATTCTCCTTTTTCTTAGAACATCTACTCGACTAGGACTTTGCTCAGCTATTCATACCATATACCCCTTAAGTCAAAGTTTTGTATGTAGGCCAAAATTGGAAAATAACTACTTTTTTATAATATGACATTGATACACGTGGATGGAATAGACTAGTTTCACTTATTTTAAGCTCCTTTGATGGTGTTCCTTTCTTTCATGATATGTTAGACATTGCTTGTTTATTGTGTATAACTCTTGACCCTTGTGTGTAAATTTATTGAACTTCTCTATGCTATTTTTTATTGGTATGAATGATATTTGAACATTTCCATTGCTTGTGGCCCTTATCCCTATGTTGTGTGCAACATTTAAACATGTCCCTTATTTAAAACATTATTAATGTCTTTCATGTATATCCTTTGGCCTTGTTTATTGTGACATAGTTTTTTCCATTGTATGTGTCACTTGGCCTTATTGTATAACATTTTATGACATTGTGTGACATTTTGTGTTGGGTTTTTTTGTTTTCTAATCTTGATTATTTATGCCATGATATATATCATGCACATTTACTACATGGTTTAAATTCAAATATGGTTACTGATGAGTGAGTTGTAGGATACATCCCTCATCTCAAAATGGGTAAATCATAGTGGACTTGTCTTAGAGATTCAACTTCCATTAACAAAAAAAAATTAGACTTGGGACAAAGTAAATGTTTGAAATATTCAAAATAAAGGTTTTAAATATTCAAAATATAGATTTCAAAGATTCAAATTAATGTAAAATCAAATTTTATGAGAAAATATAGGGTTCAAATATTTAAATCAATTCATAAATTAAAAACATGACATATATTGGCACATTACTACAAATTATGAGGGCATATGGCATTCATATATGCTCAATTTTAAAACACTCTAGTACAAAAACATACACTTGAATGCATTTACAAAACAACTACAGGAACAAAAGTTACATGTTTTATATATAGTTATAGTTGAACATATAGATGCATGGAATTATATCTCATTTAGCACAAATTCAAGGGGCATGATATTTGTTCATGAACATTTTCAAAGTTTAAAAGGCATGATACTTGTTCATGCACATTTTCAAATTTCAAAGTTAAAATTTCCAAGGAAAATGGTTATTATTTCAATTAAAATTTATTGGCATCAAGTTCATGATGGGGGAATGAATATTATTCATTCTCTTATGATCATAAAAATAAAATATAGATCCATATTTAGAGTGTGATTTGATATGTTAAGGGTAATGTGCATTTGACCCTAGTGACACTCGACAATTTTGGTATTAATTCAAGTGAACCCATTATGTGGTTCCATCTTTTGTTATATGTAATGTGTGTTCACATCTAGTGACACTAAATGGCCTTAGCATCACTTCTATTGAACTCATCATGGTTTCACCTTCTTATGGATTAGTACATTGAGTACTTATCCTCATTCATGATAGTTAAAATAGGAAAATTTTCCAACACAAGGGATTGATTAGTTATTCAAAATTGATATATGAACACTCATAATTCACCATTGGTTCAAAATAAGTAACCATATCTCCAAATTCTTCAACAAGGGAGCACAATTCTCCATCATCTTTATAGGTTACAGGTCAATTTGGTTTCATATACTTGCACGTGTACTCCTTCCTTGCTCTCCTTCCAATTTTTTAATTTTAAAAAGGTTATATTTTTCAAATTATTTTATGGATAAATGACTACTTCATTTGTTATTATAGGGTTTTATAAAATGAGTGCCCTACACAATTGGATTATCCTTTCAAAGACAAAGTGTGTTTTACACACTCAAGTTTAATTATTTCTCCTTTACTCTAGCAATTTTATTACTAAAATAAGGGGGAAATGGAGATACATATATCTAGTCACATGTAATTTATAATAATTATTCTTGACACCTCCTAAACCATTCAACTTCTTCCCTAATACACAATTCTTATTCTTCATTCCTCTATGCTATTTACCTATATGCAAGTTTGACCCTCTATTTTAAATAAATATTAAATATAACTTTCAAATTAAAATGATCAAACTACTTTATACTACATTAAAACTATCTCCAACTCAAGATAGTTATACCTGATTCTTTGGGATAGGTTCGCATTAAGCAGACAGGTTTGTTACCATGAACCTGTCCACCTAGCATGGTCACATCCCATGCCAAATTATGACTAGATTCTAAATTTCAAAATTTTATTTTGAGTCTTCCCATATGTTTCATAAGGTTTCTAAAATAAATTTCCAAAAGTTTATACTATATACAAATCAAAGGCCATTAATTATTCCTAGCCTGCCACTATCTATTGAACACTTCATACTACTTCACATTAAGAAAATCTTTCCTCTTCCTTCCAAATTCAAGATCATTCACAAGGATCAACCATAAGCCAAGTCTAAATCATTTAAAATCAAATCAATAGATATCCTTTTCAATTATCAAATCCATGTTTCTAGATACATACATAGAGTCAAGGAGCACATTTACACAATCACTCTAGGTGGGAGAATTATATGTGGCTTGATTCCCATTTCAGAGTATCTGCATATGTAGGTAATGGTCAATCATCAAAGGGGTGACTGAGGTCAGCTTGACCCATTACACTCCCCCTCTCTTTTTTCAATTTTTCATCTCTCACAAAAAACCCCTATCATTTTTAAAGCAAAGAGGAGAAGACAATGATATTTTCATGGCACAACCTAAATTTTCCCAATTAACAAACACAGGCACCAAAGGTGGAGCAATATAATTTTCATCACAGTCAACATGGATAAGTCTATAGTTAATAGACATGATGGCATATGTTTTTGTCCATAGAGTGTGGTCCTCTTTAGGAATATTCCCATATTATGTTCCTTATCTAGCACTATCAAAGTTATGACTTTCCTTACTTTTAACTATTAGTTATCAATCATAATCAACTCAGACAAGTCCACAGTCAACGAACACAAAAGGCATTTGATGTTATATATGGAGTGAAATTTTGTCCAAAAATAGTTTTAGAATCTTCCTCTGATCACACATTGGCATATTCATGTTTCTTTTTGGTTCACATTATCATATATTAGAAACAACCAATAGAAAGTCATATTTAATCTAAGTACATTTCTTCTTAGTGATTTCCAAAAATAGTAGTTTTCCATATTTAACATCTTCATGTATAAATTTAAATTATTTTATATATTTAGCATTATGATCTCTATCAATTTTTACAAATATTAAACCAACATATTAATTGCCAAATCAAAAATAAGATAAACAATGTGCAATAAATTTCTTTATTTTGTCTTTTATTTTTTCAAAATAGCTTGTTCTATTCAACCTCATATAAATAAGTATTATTTTTAGATATGAATGGCAACATAAAGTATTTTCACAAATTCATGGATTTATTCACCCAATATTTATACATTAGATTGGAAAAAACAAACTGTAGTTGTAAATATACAAGCCTATTTTGACAAATATATATCGGCTTTGAATCCATGTGTTAGCTTTCATAGAAATCAAAGGGTTCATCATTATATTCTTTATTATCCATGTTTATTTAATATAATAGACATACTTTAAAGTAGTCATTTTCTTGACTATGAAGAGCTTTTGAATCATGCTCAAAGGCATACTAAGCGCAAAAAATAAAAATACTTAAGAAAGAAGGAATGATTTTTCAACGATGGTAGAAAGCCCCTTAGGAATTTTATGAAATAATTGAAAATAATGTAGCCAAAAAATTACAATCCTTATTTTAATTATGATATATTAGATAATAACAATCCAACCATACTTTACATTTGGAGAGCAAATATCAATTTCCAACCTATTCTTTCATGCAAAGTTGTATTGAAATATATTACAAAAAATGATTTGAAAGCATAAAATTATAATGAAAGACATCACCATATGCTAACATGAATATTTGAAAGTGCAAGCTCACATGAACCATATTAAAATGCCTTTAGGAAACTTTTAACTAATAGTATTGTTAATCATGACATTGGCGTATAAGAAGCATTCTATCTTTTACAAAAACTCTTGATTATTATGTGTAGTCAATTATTTGTCTCATTAAATGTCAGAAATAAAATCCTATGTTATATTTCACTTATTAAGTCTAATCCAAATTATACTTAAACCTTCATTTATGAATACATGAATTGACCTTGTTCATTAGATTCACTATCACTTATAGAAGGTGTAATAAATTGGCTATATGATAAAAAATCATCATGGTGAAAAATAGAAAAATAAAAAATGTGTCAGTGATTATTTGTATTTTCCCTAGGTTCTTTGTTAATCATTCAAAAGCATCAATTTCTTATGCATTTTTATTTTGGAGAGAACTTATTTTTTACAAACCTTTTCAGAACATTATTGTAGACATTGATTATTCTACTAAATAGGTACTTAAATTTTTGGAAGGCATGCAAAATTTCTACCACCCATGGCATATTTATCATACAATTTCTGAAAATGAATTGCATTCAAATTATGAAGTTTTAGATGAAAACATTCTTCATCACAACATTGAAGAAATTGATGAATTATAGCTTTTTTCATAGCTACATCCCATCAATGATATTCAACTTAATGAACTTGATATGCTTGTTCATCATGACTTTGATATGCATCATAACTATAATGATACTCAAATTTCAGATTCCTTGAAGGAAATGATGACTTCATTTATAAAACTAAATAGGCAAGCTGCCAAATTTATGAATCCCTTTTTACCAATGAATCTAATTTAAATGCATTATCTATAGAATAACAAATTATTCTTGAGATTATTAAGAATCACTAAAATCAAAATGCCATAATTATTCCATTAAATATGATTAGTCAAGGTACTATTGGTAGAGGAGACTGGGGAGTATGGAAACGGCAGCGAATGGCGAAGGGCACGCAGGCCTGCAGCCGAGCCCCAGGCAGAATGCCTCAACACCTGGAGCAAGTTCTTTGAGGCAGGAAGGGCATCTGACAGGTGAGAGGTTAAAGCTGACTAAGTTCAATGGGTGCTTAATAAGAAGGAAGGACCGACCAGTCCTGGTAATTCCTCAAGAAACAGTCCAAGAGGATGTCGAATACCTTTCAACACACACACTGATTTGCAAATTCCTGGGTATACGCATTCCCCAGGTGGCTCTGGAGTCCTAGATTCGCTACTCTTGGGATGTTAATGGAGATTTTGATATCATGCTGGCAGGGAACAGCTACTTCCTGGTGACCTCCTCAGTGACGGACCGCAATCGCATTTTCGAAGGAGGCCCTTACTTCTATGAAAGAGTAGGCTTGTTTCTCAAACCCTGGCATGTGGGTTTCAATTTAGCTGAAGAGCTACCAGCCTGTGTTCTAGTTTGGGTATGCCTTCCTCGGCTGCCATTGGAATTTTGGAGAGAGGACATCCTCAAACAGATTGCAGCTATGCTAGGAACTCCTACAGCGATTGCACATCAGTCACTTGACAAGAAAATCATTACTTATGCTCTCATTTGCGTAGACATGGACCTTAATAACCCTCTTCCAGATTCAATAGAAATTTGTATGGGGTCCTTGTCTTGGATTCAGCAAATAGATTACGAATCCATTCCCTTCAGATGCAGAATCTGTCATGTTTACGGACATCTCCATCGTCAATGCCCGTTAGCTGATAACGGTAAGAACTCAGGACCTGATATCCCAGCACAAAATACTACCTATAATGGTAAGGGAATGGGCAGCTCGAGTCAGAATGAAAGTGGAAAATCTCAGTCTTTTGGGACGAGTAAAGGAAAAAACATAAATTTGGGCAATATAGCACAAGGCACAGCTGCTCATTCTCTCAATGGCGTGGATGATTTTACCCCAGTCAAAAAGCGTGCCAGAGGCCGTGGACCTAGGCATGGAATTGTTGAAAGGCACGTTGACCAAGGTTTTAATAGATTCAAAGTCCTTGACAACATGGCCATCGAGGATGGCATTCCGATGGAAGACCTGGGCGCCCCTTTGGAGCAAAACAAGCAAATTATAGACACCAATGATTTGCAAGATTTGATGGAACAAGAGCCTTTAGGCAATCCATCAGGAATGGACGAAGAAACGCTGGAGGCTCTAAAGGAGCTAAAAGAGAAAGAAGTTAGGTGGGCAGACTTAGTCAAGGAAGTCAAGGCTGGCAGAAAAGACAAAGGCCCTGCTGGAGCGCTGGGTCTAGCGCAGAAATCTTTCAAAAAGGCCACGCCTTCGGCTCCTCCCAAGGCAGGCAGGAGAAAGGATCAAGACAGAATAAAAATTGCAGGGGATTTATTAGTTGAATCAGGGGTTGTAAAAACCTTGGATGAGCACTTTCCCCTCTCCAAGCAATGATTGTCCTCTCATGGAATGCACGAGGTTTAAATAGCTCCCCCAGGCAAAAAGCTATGCGGAGATTACTGTGGGATCATTCTCCAGATATTATTTGTATTCAAGAAACTAAGTTGTCAGTGGATTCATTATTTGCTTGCATGCCAAATGTTTGGTCTATCGGTCAATGGCAATGTGTAGGCGCTAAGGGCAGCTCAGGTGGTCTAGCTATGGGCTGGAATCTGAGTAAGATTACTCCAATTCACTGGATTTCAAACTTATCCGCTTTGACTGTTGTTGCTTCTTCTTTGGAAACTGGCAAAAAGAGCTTGATAACCATAGTCTACGCCCCTGTTGACATTAGAGGACAATTGCAACTCTGGGAGCATATTAGATATATCAAAAAATGTTATCCCTTTTTGCCGTGGATTGTGGCTGGCGACTTTAATGCGGTCATGAGCCTAGATGAGAAAAAAGATGGAATGAGCCGTCTTGGCCCATCTTCAGAATGCCTTCAGCACAATATGGAAGCGCTTCGCCTCTCAGATGTGAAACCTTCGAATGGGCTATTTACTTGGAGCAACAGAAGATCAGGTAACGCTGCCATCTCTGAGCGCTTAGATAGATTTTTAGTTTCTTGTTTTTGGCAATCCAATGCTTTTACTCTTACTTCTGAGATCTTAGATTGGAGGGGCTCCGACCACTGGCCTATCAAGCTTTCCATTGGGCAGATCGGTGGTCCCAAAAAAGCTCCTTTCAAATTTTAATTGATGTGGCTTAGAGACCCATCTCTTTTTGACCTCATCAAAAAGTGATGGGAAGAAGGAGGGCCTGCTTATGGAACAGCCATGTATTCTTTTCTTAAAAAATTGCAGTATGTTAAATGGAAATTACAGGTTTGGAATAGAACATGCTTTGGGAACTTACAAAACATGAAGAGAAAGGCTCAGGACCAGCTTGATTGCATTACTAGGCAAATAAGAGACAGTGATCTCTCAGAGGAACTCAGCTTAGAGGAAGCTAGAGCTGCGAATACCTTGGCAGAATGGGAGCTTAGGGAAGAGATCTTTTGGAAACAGAAGGCACGCATTGAATGGCTAAAAGAGGGAGACAAGAACACGGCCTTCTTCCATCATTCTATCCAAGCAAAGCGTAACAGGAATTTCTTCACTACTTTGACAACTCAGGATGGGACTCAACTTACCTCTTCACATGCTATCCACAGAGAAGCTGTACGGCATTTTTCTGAGCTTTTTTCCAGCGATCTGATCCCAGATGAAAGAGCAGAAAATAGTGTTTTATCTTGCATTCCCTCACTGGTTGATGATAGAATGAATGATTGTCTTATACGTCCAATTAGCATGACTGAAGTTGAAGAAGTTGTTTTCAGCATTAAGAGAGGCAAAGCTCCTGGGCCAGACGGATTTCCGGCTGAATTTTTCCAGGACTTCTGGGATATCATTAAGAAGGATTTGATATATGTTATACACGAGTCTCATCACAGCAAAGAAATGCTCAAAGCTTTAAATGCAATGTTTCTAATGCTAATTCCCAAGAAGGAGCAAGCGGATAGGTTGGAGCTATATAGACCCATTGCACTTTGCAACGTTGTCTACAAGATCATTTCAAAGCTTATCGCTACCAGATTGAAAGGGCTGCTCCCTCTCCTTATTTTGGAGGAACAAGGAGGATATGTGGCGGGCAAACAAATATTGGACGGAGTGGTGACCGCTTTGGAAACTATCCATTCCATGAGCACCTCACAGGAAAGGGCTATGTTTATTAAGCTAGATCTCGCCAAAGCCTATGACAGAGTTAGCTGGAGATTCTTGAGCAAGATTCTGTTGGCTTTTGGCTTTAAGCAGGACTGGATTAGATGGGTTCTAAGCTATGTCACCACACCCTCATATTCAGTTCTTATTAATGGAGCACCCTCTCAGCTCTTCGGTGCCTCCAGAGGACTTCGACAGGGAGACCCGCTCTCCTCTTATTTGTTCATTCTTATGGCCGAAGGGCTGGGAAGGCTCTTTAAATTTAGGGCCTTGCAGGATGCTATACATGGCTGGAGATGGGGTTATGGGATAACCTCCCTGACTCATCTCCAATTTGTTGATGACACTATTCTGGCAGGTAAAGCCCGGATTCGGGAAGCAGAAGCTATCAGGAATACGCTGGACACTTACTTGGAAGCCTCTGGACAGAAGATTAATGACCACAAGTCATCAATTTTATTTTTCAACACTCCTAGTGCTATTCAAAGAAGAATTGCTGCCATTTTGCATTTTCAGATTCAAATTCTCCCTGTGGTGTATTTAGGAATTCCCATTGTTGTGGGAAGGCAACCCCGGCTCTTCTGGCAAAATGTGCTCGACAAGCTGAGATAGAAAGTTGGCCATTGGACCCATAGATGGCTTTCCACAGCAGGTAGAGTGATTCTTCTGCAGTCGGTCATTCAGGCTTTACCTATATACCGAAGTATGGTCCAAACCGCCCCTTCTTACTTCTTGAAGGAGTTTGATGCTCTTTCTAGGAAATTCTTGTTGAGTGGGAATCTGCAGAGCTCTAAATGGAGCCTTATCAGTTGGGCTACCATTTGTAAGCCAAAACAGGAGGGTGGTCTTGGACTACGTTCGGCCACTTTGGCCAGCCAAGCTCTGGCTGCTAAGCTTTATTAGAGATGGTGCTCTAATCCTTCGGCCATGTGGGCCAGGATTCTGGCAGCTAAATATCTTCCTGGCATTGATCCCTGCGACATACCCAGGCTCCCCCTGGAAGGAAGGGGATCGATGATATGGAGTACTCTCAAGCTTGGAGCTCAACTTGTTAAACATGAAATTTTCTAGATATGCAGCAGTGGGATGGAAGCACTCTTCTGGGAAGATGCTTGGGATGGGGTGCCTCCCATCATTATTTCGCATCCGCACTTGCAGCCTCTTGCTAATGTTTTCCATTCTGCCGGTTGGGACAGGGTGATGCACTACAAAGTTAGCTTTAGCTTGGGTAGAACCAATGCTTTCAGATGGAAAACTCCCTCCGAATGGCTGCCTGGAGGCTCGGAGGAGGAGAGGTGTGAATTATCCCATATCCTGAATGCCAGAGGTTGTAGTGCTGTGCAGGGATAGGACATTCTTGCCTGGGGGGGTGACGCCTCAGGACAGTATTCTATGGCTTCAGGTTATAAGACTTTGTCTAAGCAATTCACTAATGGGAGGCAGTTCCAGTGGAGCAAGAAAATTTGGAACCAGGGTTCCTAGCCCAAATGTAATTTTTTTCTTTGGATCCTCACTTATAACAGGTGTCTCACTTGGGACAATCTTTGCAGACGTGGTTTTCAAGGACCTTCTATTTGTGTCTTATGTCGTAAAGAGGAGGAAACAGGAGCTCACATTTTCTTTCAGTGTTCGTTTGCTAAACAAGTTTGGCATATGTGGTGGAATGCTTGGCAATCCCCTTGCTGGCATGTTTCATCTTTAACTGAGTTTTGGAACAAATTGGGAATCGCCCCTGTTAAAAATTCTTTGTTGCAAACTGCCTGGGTAGTCGGTCCAGCTTTCATTCTCTGGAACCTATGGCTGGAAAGAAACAGACATGTTTTTAGAGGAGTGCAGCTTGAGTCCAAAAGTCTATGGATGATCATCAGCAACGCTCTTCAGGAAACTATTCTCTTCAGGGGCACGAACAGGGGTGAAGTCGACTCTGAAACTGTCAGAATTGGTCGACGCTTAGGTATGGACTTAAACATTGACTGCGCGCTTTTGACCAACACCTATGCGTGGAAAGGAAGGGTGAGGATGGCGCAGCCTGTTGACAGGAAGGGACGTTGGACTCTTCCGGCAGCAGGTCTTGTTAAAGTGAACACGGACGGCTCCTCACGGGGGAACCCAGGTGAGGCTGGGATTGGAGGAGTTGGGCGAGACAGCGCTGGAAACATCCTTTTTCTTTTCTCAAGATACAAAGGCTGCTACACGAACAATTTAATGGAAGCCATGGCTATCCTGGATGCAATCAAAATCTGTTGTCAATGGGATTTCTCCAATGTTATTTGCGAATCGGATTCGCAAGTGGTGATCAATTTACTCAACAGTTGTAACACAGGTAAGAGTGACTGGCATTTAAATTCTATTGTTCAACAAATTAAGCTTCACAGTACTTTTTTTAATTCTATTTCTTTCCAACACATTCCCCGCGAGTGGAATGAGGTTGCGGACTCCCTTGCCAAGTGGGCCTCTGAGTATGGCTCTGACTGGAACATTTCCGAACCTGGAATGCTCCCGTTGGATTTACATCAAAAACTGGTTCATCTCGTGGACCAGGAGAAAGTATTGCAACTGGCTATTTTGCTTCGTGATTAATAAATTTTTACCCCTTTTTAGTTTTTTTTTTTAAAAAAAGGTACTATTGGTACAATAAAATCATACCTTATCAACAAAATAACATTTGTATTGAATTCACAAGAAACTCAAAATAATTCACCATTGTTATTGCTTGCACCAATAGATATTTCATCCTTTAATATTAATGCTTTGACAATCCATTCATTCCTTCGTAAACCTATAAAAGAAATAAAACCATTATAAGGGCAAGCACTTACATTTTTACAATAGTCTTTTCAACATATCCAATACATTTTAATTGATGAATTGAGTTTCATAGGGCTAAATATATTGACACATATTGATCAACATTTTCAAGAAGCCTTTTCACATCATTAAAATGATCCATTTGGTGTAAGATCTATTATTTTCATTGGTGATTTGGGTTAGCTCCCTCTAGTAGATGATATAACAATGTATGTTGGAGCATCATATGGTTCAACCCTTTGGTGAAGGTTCAACAATTTTATTACAATGCGCACATTTTTTAATCAAAAAGGCTCTAATCCATGCCAAGAAATTTTTTGAAACATATTATTGAATGTGTAAAATGTTAAACCAAAGTTTGATGATATAAATTTATTAATGTATCAAATTGATAACGATTTGTATTTTAAATTAAAACTCTCATTTAATTTATCAACTCACTTATATGCAAAATTGCTTTGCCATAAACACAACAAGAAAATGATGAAATCATTAAATATCTCAATTGCACAGAGAAGTGTAGAATGTACCCAAAAAAATAATTTTGGAGATCCAAATGATAATCAATTAGACACCAAAATTAAATTTCCAAAAGGACAAAAAATTATGCTTGCATCCAATTTGTGGGTGAGTCTAAATTGGTTAATGGTGCTCTTGAAAAAAATCATGTTATAGTTTATAGAAATGGCACCAAACCCCCTAAATTACTAATGTTTGTGGTTATTCACATGAAAAAATATATACGCCAAGCATAAAATTAAAAAATACTCATAATTTGTCAATCCCTCTCATAACTCAAGGTAACCTTTAAATATTCAATTCAAAATGACATTGGCTCTGACAATACATAAATGGTAAGTGAAGATAATTGGTGGGCTAAAAGGGAGTCTTAAGTGGACATTTTTTCCGTGAAAAACACCTCAATTTTTATAGATTATTTTAGATGGATACACTCAAAATATAAATATGATATAAGAACACGAATTATGTAATTTTGAGTCTAGTTTCTAAACTACTATTTTCTCTAAAAATGTTTAATTATAAGTAGGTCAAACATATTAAATTCAAAGAGGAACCACTATTTTTTAGTAAAAATATAGTAGATATTTGGTCATGCACCCACTCATTTTTTTAGTGTTGTTTAATTTTTTTTTGAAACCCTTTGGTGGAAAGATAGATAAGATCATATGGTTTACAACCCAATTTTATTTTTTATTTTTTTATTTTTAATGAATATTTAATTTTTTTTATTAATTTTACATGTAAATAGATCCTTAAAAAGGTTAAAAATGGATATCCAACCATTTGACCCCCTATCTACCTTAAAAAAATAAAAAATAGTTTTTTTTTAAATGTGCATAGAATTAAGCCTAGTGTTAGTAAAGGTTCCTGGTTTCCTAAAACTTGCTAATTTCAAGGACAACTGTGGGAGAGGTAACATGCTCTTAATTTTTAGAAACGTAGATTCCTAAAGACATCACAAAAATACCAAAAAACATATATGTTCAAGCTAGTGAGATTCTCATCTGAATCCCATTCAGTTAGCAATTTAGATTCATCAATACTACACAATCTAGAATAGCCAGTTACTCAAAAAACCTTATATATAGTTAAATATTATAATAAACAATATATAAAGTCTACAAAGATGTTACAAAACACATAAAACCCTAGAAAATTATAATTATTAAGTAGAGATCAACCTATTACACTGTACTTTTACAAGAAGTCTCTAGTACATGGATCTAATATCTAATTCCTCAATGTGTAACCCCCTTTAATTCTTCATAGCTTACATATATACACAATTACTATCTCTATCTTAGGCACATGGTTATAATAGACTACATTTGGAATCTTTAACAATTATAACCTCATTATAGGCTTCCCAAGTTAGAGAAACCTGAATCCACGCAATCTATTCAAAATAGAATATGATTGTTGTATACTGACCAAGTACATTTTTGACATGTCTTTATATTGTGATGGCACCTTTTAGATTGATGACATGTCCTTATGATATGATGGCACCCTAAATTCATAATTTCCCACTCACACTTTCTCATACTTAATTAGTTGTCTCATCCTGACACAACATAGAAGAAAATCAACTGAAAAGGAGAAAAATTAAAAATCGCATAATCCTCAAAAAAAAATTATAAGGTAACCTATTAGCATTTCAAGATTTTAGTAAGCTACTAAGACCAAATGACCACCCTTTTGGGTTTTTAACCAACCTAATCATTGTAAACCAAAATAATAGAGGAAACAAAATGTGCCAAAGGACTTAACCTATGGCATGCCTAAGACTGAGCAGGAGATGGGAGAGGAGAAGTGGAAGACTACATCATTATAGAGGCTACCTTCTTCTTCTACTATATAACCACCAAGAGTTGACTAGGAGGAAAAAAAATAGGATCATGAACCATAGGAGAAATGGAGTCATCCAGCGTAGCCAATCCCTACTTGTATATTTTTCATTCTAATAAAGCTTCTTGGACGACACACACCAATGCACATAATGGGACCTAAGCATATAATAAGTTCTACAAGTCATCATCATCAAGGGTATCATTATTAGCCTTTGTTTATGTAACCTTTGCATTAATATCAATGGAAATTAGATTAAGGTTGTTTATATATTATTATGCTTGAACTCCTACAAAGGCATTGTGCTTAACCTAACTCTGCCACCCTACAAGCTATTTTGTAACTATATTGCATATGTTAATCAAGGCAAATGCAGCATCCATGGACTATGGAGTAGGCTAGGTATTCAAAAAATTAGTGGAAGTTGTCTATGCATTAGCAAAATTAGACTAAAAACCATTACAGATGCCTTGGAATTTTTGGCACCAATCTAATAGACTACAAGTAAGTTGTCCATCTTGTTGTGTAGTAACATCAAGTTACATTTTATATTCAAGAAGCAAGTTTCATAATTGCAAATTCTCAACTTTGATTAATGGGCCTTACTGAGTGTACTTTGTGTGCACTTTACTACACTACCAATCCTAGACAAGTTGATTAAGAAGCAATAGAATTCGATCTGTATAGGACTGGATAGGATCAAGAGTGACTTATTGAATGAGTTCTAGGCAAGCACTTTATATAGCATAATAGGCTTAGAATAAGGCTTACCACAACCCTTGATTCTTAGCATCCAACTATAGAACCTTTTGGTCTAAGGCCTAAGCCTTATAAGACAACTCTTGAAATGTAATCGCACCTTCAATTTATTTATTTAGTGAAAGCTAAGTAACATCAAGGGAAAGATCTGTGAGGATTGGTGCACTACCTAAATAAGTGGTTAAAATAGTGGTTAGTACACATTGAAGAGGATCAATTGGTAATGAAAGCATCATCATCCAAGCCTAGGGTAAAGGCACATCCAACATGGCCATCAAGGACAAGCTCATTAAATTAGGTAATGCCACTGTAACTATCTATGTTGCACCTTATGCAAAAGGATAAAAATAAGGTTATGATGAAATAGTAGCTCCTATGGTTGATGGTTGAGTCCCAATAGTAACCAATGATGGTTGTATTGTAGATGGGGTCAAAGGTTGAGAATCCTTATGTGTTGATTGAGTGGTGGTAACAACCACGGTAGCTTCATCAACCTTCTATGAAACTACTAGATCTGACATATATTTACATTGAGCTTCATGTTCTACCTCAGCTCTACATTTCCATTCTTTCTCAGTCATAGCTTTTTTATGATGTTTTTCATCTATCATATCTTGTTGATGTTGGCCAATAATAATAGCATCTTGCATCACAGAGCCCTCCTCCTAAGATTTTAGAATGGCTATAGATTTATCCCATGTTTATGCTTCGTATTCCTTATATGTAACTTCATCTTTGGCCCTCCACTATATTCTTTATGCCATCAATGTGCAATAACTCTGGAAATTTATTTGCATGATTCTTCCTTTTCTTCCTCAATCTAAGACTCAAGTGCAGCTTCCTTGATATCTATGAGTGGTTCATTAGACTATGATAGTGAGGGAGATCACTTAGACATCTTAGTATATGTGTAATAAACTGAGCCCTTCCTCAACTAACTAATGGGAACCTCTTACATAGTAATCTATGAAAATTGTGTCTTCATCCATGCACTAGTTGGATTCAAAGGCTGGGAGGTAGTTATGGTAGATTCAGGGGCATCTAATTCAATGATGTTTGAATCATCCAAATCCTCCTTCACCATATGATACGTGTACATGATCCAATTATGCTAAAGGGTATACTCTATTAAACTTTCAAGTAGGACATCCAAAGGCTTTAGAAAAGGTGCACCTCTAAATAAAATACCATGTAAAAGATCCATTCATACTTGTTGAATCTATGTTGAGTCACCCAAGGGGTCCACCACAATGGATGGTAGATGAGGTGGAAGGGAAATTAATAACTTTGATGGTAACTTTTTTTGGATCTATATGGTACACACATCATTCTAAAAGAAATATTCTTTTTCATTATCGTCCTCATAAAAATTTCTTGCCATGTCTTCCAACATTAGGTGGTATACCTCTGTTGCATCTATCTACAGCTTAGGCTAGTCATACTGAGATACAATCTTGGAGACATGAGGATCATCATACCAATAAAATTAGCTCCTTGTTATGAATCATGGTGGTAATGGTGGGATATATTCAACTAGTCATTTACTTTTTTTACATTATTGGATCTCCATCAACATAATAGATGAACTTGGAGTTACTATCTTAGGAGGAACAACGTAAAGAGGAGTATCTTATTGTGTAGCTTGAGATTTCTACAATGCCACCTCCCTTTAAATAGTAGGCATATCCAAGAATAACCCCAATGACATGGTTGTCATTGGTGGTAGCTCATGGATATGAATAGACATTTCCTCTGGTAGTCATTTTACCATAGCATATTGGCCCAAAAGTTCCATAACATCAGGTGGAGTCTGAGGATGCATAGCCACCATATGAATGCTCTCTTTCTCCTAATTATCAAATAATGGGACTTGATCTTGATATCAATTTTTGTAAGTATAAACCAAATTGGTAAACTACTTATCAGGATAATAATTGATGTCTAGGTGAACTTGTGCCATCGATGATTTCCATTGCATTAACACAAGAAGAAATACCAAAAATTGGTATTGGAAGGTGTGCTTTATCATACCCAAAACCTTGTCAGTGTTTTGCTCTATTTTTGATAGAAAGAATTCAATCTAATTGAATACTTCCCTACCATGGATTATTCATTGTGTGATATCCACCACACCCTTGGTAGCCTTTATTGTGTCCTTAGTAATCTACCATAACTATTGAAAAATGTATTCTACTAATAAATACACTAGTTCATTAGGGAAGGATGTCAGTAGAATACCATAGTTTCCTTTGATCATATTAACTTTGATTTCTATAAAAATTAATTGTTATTTAGTCTTGTAATCCATCAAGGATTTTCCTCGAGTAGGCATTCCAATTACATGAGCCATTGATTTAGTAGATAGATACACCATTGTATCATGTGATAAGTAAATGCAGTGATATTTGTACTGAGCCGGTAATGGCTACATTATGCTAGCCAATCCCCAAATGTGGGTAACCACATTAGTTTCTCTAGATTTGTTCTAGCCAAATAAGGTACCAATCCATTCTGACAAATAGTCAATTTCATGTGAGCTACACCATGGCACTACCATGAAGATCAAAAAACTTGGTCTTCTGAAGTGAGACCTCTATCCCCAAATCCTATTTCAAAGTAGTGAATCAATTTTTAAATCATGCTCAAACTCTATATTAATAAGAGGAGTGGCCATGATTACTGACTATGAAGAAACTTGGAGATCCTAGAGCTAAAAGAAAAAACATGGAATAGCAAGTGCATAACTCAATTTTGGAAAAATCAAGTGGTCCATAAGGCCGTGAATAAATTATTTATAAAATTTCATGTACTTATCCCTTCAATATTTTATAATTAATATGGGGATCTAAAAATCCCTCACTTTTCTTCAATTTTAACTTAGGTATCCACCTCATTATTTTGTGTGCTATGAAAAATTTGATGGATAAAATGTGGCATTCAATGTAGTCAATGTGGCACTAGTCTAGCTACTAAATAATGTCTAATGGGACATGCCATCATATTTTCATTATCTATACCTATTAGATAGATGAACCTGATCATGACGTAAAATGCTGACAATGACATTGTAACTACTTCCCTACATGCTTTGGTCATAACTTATTTTTAGTAGCCATTATTCATAATCATGACCCAAGATCTGATCATGTACTTTTCCTAGACTTAATATTTGAGCAACACCTCTCTTTCCTTGAAAATGCCATATGGGCTATTGGCCACCTATGTTGACTAGATAGCTAGCTTGTGTTAGTCTAGTTGTACCTTGCCTACCTTATATTTTTACAAATTGTGGTTGATCCTGTGTTATACTAAAAATAACTTACTAAAACATGTAGCACACATAAAATGCAAACCAAACTTCAAAAAACTTGCATGAATGAAATTTTCCTAAACTAGAAGGGATGTGTGAAACCACACTTTCTTTCTATGATTTTTATCCTAATGGTGGTAGACTTTAAGTCTACATCCATTAACCTTTCTTGGAAAAACATTACCTTCTATATTTTGCAAGATTACAATCACATTCTACAAAAGCTCATGAACAACATATAGACCTTTCCATCAAATGGTGAGTTTTATTGGAAATGCATGAAACCTACTATCATATAACAAAACCAATTACTCATAAAGGAATTCTTTCATGCTGAAATTCTTGTCATGCCATGCCTTCTATCTTCTTTTTTTTAATTTTCTATGCCCATACAACTCTACACCTATCTTCATCCATGTGATTGAGGTCTCACAACTGATTTGTAAGTGATTCCATCTCATCAAGATGTATTGCATTATCATCTCATAAGTTGGAAATGACATATTCCATTGGCATGATAGCTTCCATCCCATATACCAACTATAATGGATTAAAATTTGATGCACACTTAAAATGAGTGTGATAAGGCTAGAGTACCACAAGAAGTCAATCCTCTTAATCATCTTTCTTGACATCACAAACCTTTGTTAGTAGCTTACCAATCACTTTGTTTGAAGCCTTTACTTGGACATTTAATTGTGGATGATATGTTGTGCTTTTATGATGGAAAATAATAAAAAAATATTAGGATATTGATGGTCTTATTCACAAAATGTGTACCCCAATCACTTACCAGTCTTAGTGGGCACCTGAACTAAGTAATGATGTTATCATACAAAAACTTAGTAGTGTCTTTAGCTCCATAGATTGGTGTAGCAACAACCTCTACCCATTTGGTAAAATAATCGGTCATAGTGATTATGTATCTATCATTACTATGTTTACTTGTTGGATTAATAGGGCCAACAAAATCAATTCCCCACTACTCAAATGATTACTGAGCTAACATGGGATGAAGAGGCATCTCATCCCTCTAAGTGGGTTTACCCATACATTGGTAAACATCACACTATTGGGAAACCTATTATGCATCTTCAAAAAGGTGTGGCCACCAAATACCACTTTGTAATATTTTCCTTGCAATCACTTCTTTCATAAAATTTCCACCTGAAATGCCCTAATATGCCTCTTATAGGACTTGCGGTCATTCATGCTCTAATGTTACTCATTGTACAACCTCATCTTTCCCCATATGATAGATAAATCCATTTACAATGTTAAATGGAAGTGCCTTGGTCAAAATCTACTTCTTTTCTCTTTTGGTGTAGTGTGCAGGTAATGTCCCCTACTCCAAAAATTATGCAATTTATGTCAATTGTTCTGGAATCCTAGAAAATCTAAATAGATGAGCATCAAGAGACTCTCAGGGATATCCTCTAGATCCTCATCATTATGAAATCTACTAATATGGTTAGGGCCAATCTTCTCTTACCCTGGCTTAACATTAATTCAAAAATGGAATTCTTCGAAAAGCATCAACCAATGAGATATTTGTTTGACTAACATTGGCTTGTTTGCCAGATATTGTGGAGCTTGATGATCTATAAACAATTAAAATAGGGTAGCTAGAAAATAATGTCTAAATTTTTTTAGGGAAAATACAATTACTAGATCTTCCCTCTCAGTTGTGGTATAATTATTTTTAGTTGTAGAAATTTTTTGGCTTGCAAAATGGATTGGATGGTCCAATCCTCCTTCGTCAGGATGTGCAAGCACTCTTCCAACTATGGTAATTGATGAATCAACATGTACATGGAAAGGTTTACCCTAGTCAGGAAAAATAAGGATTAGTGCAATAACCAACCTATATTTTAGATCCATAAAAAAATTTTAGCACTCTTCTATCCATATAAAGGAAACACCTTTGTGTAGTAATTTCTCTAGTGGGGCTAAGATAGTTGCATATATTTTATGAATTTCTGGTAATACCTCATGTGTCCTAAAAAGGATCACACTTCTATGGAGGAATTTAGTGATGGAATACTCACTATCACTACAATCTTCACTTGGTCTACCAAAATTCCCTTGTTGCACACTATGTGGCCTAACAGAACACCAAATAGTATAAAAAACAAACATTTTTTTAAGCACAATCCTAAGTGCTCTACATCTTTCCAACATTAATATTAATTTTGATAAGTGTTCTTGAAATAATGAGGACACTACCCAATCATTCAAATATACATACATAAAATCATGGATGAAGTCCTTGAATGCAATTATTATGGCCCTGGAGAAAATTATAGGTGCATTGTTTGGACAAAATGGCATTACCTTATATGTGAATGACTCATATTCTATAGCGAATGTCATCTTAGTTCTATCCTCAACTATGATGGGTATTTGGTGATACCCACTAAATCCATCAGTGAAGGAATACACCTCATGTCTAGTTATAACTTACAACACTTCATTAGTAAATGGTATTGAAAAGGTGTCATTATCACAAGCATCATTTAAAACGTGGTAGTCTCTATAGATATGAATCTCACCTATTTTCTTTGGTTGTATAACCATAAGACTCACCCAGTCCACTTTTTATATAGGAAATATTATTTTTGCATTTTGCATATAGTCTAATTCAGCTTTAACTTTCATCTTCATATTAGGATTGAGATGCTAAGGCCTCTTCTTGATGGGTCATGTGATTTTCTTGAGTTCTATATGCATTTCCCCTAAATAAGGGTCCACCTCTTTGACTTCTACAAAATTAGTTGGAAACACATTTACATAATCCTATGGAGGCTGCAAAAATTATGAAATGTCCTAATGTTCCAAATAGTCACCAACATGTGCAACTTTGGTGTTTCTTCAAACTCAATGTTCACAATTTGTTCCTTTAGAGGTTCTTAATATACTTTGCATTTTTTCGCTGGAATGGAATGTTGAATGGCCCATTCACCCTCTTGTTTTGGAAATTATATATTTCATAGTTGGTCTTCTTTAGCTTCTTTATCTAAGGGCTCAGGTAATATTTCATAGTCTAGTTTAGGCTCAAAAAACTTTGTGAGTTCTAAAGAATCCTCACTAACTAAATCAGAGTCATCAATAGACTCTTTTTGAATACAATGGCAAGGCTTAATTTCCATCTTTCTTTTACCTCTATGTAAGGTCTCTATAGTCACAACATCAATGAGATCTTGAGCATCTTATTGACTATGTTTGACTTCCATGGTAACAGCATCAATAAGTTCATGAGCCTTCATCTCCTCTAGAAGCAAAGCATGGTCATTATGGAAATCTTCCACTCATCCATGGCCTAGAAATGTTTTCATCTTTTGTAATACACTGTGAATAGGAAAATTCTCACTTTTAAATATGAAAGTTTAAATAAAATCATTTTTCAACTAAATCTAGTGTTGCATCTCTCTACAGCATTCTTGGTGAATGTACCAAGTAGTAAGAAAAACCCCTAATGTGTAAATAAAGCAATGTGGTTAATACTTCAAATTTATTTCTTTGGCCATCCATACTTCAATGTATTACTAAATATGGTTATGAGGACATTCCCCTTCCTAAACTATAGGCCATTCTTTTCGCACTTTCTCAAGCAATTGAAATCATGTGATGAGCAATTTGCACACTTTTACCCATGTCTTACCACTACTACGATGTACTTATCACTAGTTAGCTGAAACGCCTTTAAATTCATAATTGAGGGTACTTACCCTTTAGTTTTCCTCTGGTATATGAATTTGTAAATGTGTTATAAAGTTACTGATGTCTTCAATGGCAAAGTATTAGGGTATTTGTCAATCATTCTCATAAACCATGTGCAAGGGTTTAAGCTCATGATCATTTCTAGCCCAATTTACATGTAAGTATCAGAACCACCAGTGACAAAAGAAGATCTATCCCATGGAAGAATACCTTTAGGAATAGGCTTAGCGTAGTCATGGTCCAAAGAACCAACTTGATATAATAGCTTTATATCATATTGTGTAGATGCGTGGATAGACATAGATTGCACTTTATCTTCTTCTACAAAAAAACTCAAAGGTTTTAAAGAACACTTATTGCATAATTTGGTAGCTACTATCTCTATTGAAAGAGATTTTTACTAGTTCATTATCATGTTGCATTATATATCAAATACACTCTACATCATAATTTTCATCTAGTTATTTCCTTTTGATACATATGGATAATCAGGTTCCCTAGGAATTATGTATGATTTAGAATCTCTGTTAAAAGGGATGACAATTATACAATCATCTTGGTGCAATTTTATTTGGTTCATTAATGTGTTGATGGTCACCTATCCATCATAGGCCCACTTTTTTCCCAGTAAAGTTGGGTAGTGAGTTTCATATGTCTTCATATCTATTACTTCAAAATCACCATGTAGAGTTAACTTTGCAATTTTAATCTCCACATCTTGTATATGTCCTATGGGATCTACCCTACCATGGTTTGCCAAAATGAGGGTTACAAGGTTGTGACTCAAAGAGGGTCTTCTAATCACTTCCTAGGTAGATCGTGGGATCATATTCACTGTGCTCCTAAAATTAAATATAGTGTTTGATATCTTGTACCATACTAACTCTATATTGACCCTAGTGTCGACATCCCATGGCTTCTTTGTCTTAAAAAACTAAACCATCTTCTTAGGCCTTTCCTTTCCCTTCTATGCATACTTGATCAAACTTTTCAAGAGATTAGTGATATTCTATGATATATCTTCATTTCATAGAGTATTGAGCAATTTCATCAATTTTGTTAATGTTGTTACAACCCCATCTTGTTTCATGATTCACACAATCTAACCATACATCTACACATCAAGTGTAGTTTCATCAGCTACATCTGAACCTTGTTGTTTAATATTCTATAAAATTTTCATAGCTTCCTTCACGAGTCCCTTCTCCTTTACTAGTTCTTGATAGGTGTCTACTTTACCTTTTCATATGCCAAAATCTGTTGGCATATCTAAATGAGGTAACCCTTACTATGTGTACTATGTTCCTAATACTACTTATATAAATTCATTATGATTAGGCTTGAGACCAACTTTATTAACATTTTGCACTACCTAGTCTCTGCATTATGATTCTAGAATAGGGTAGTCTTGAGTATCATGTTGTTCATATACTCAGTAGTAAGATTGTCATTATGGATTTATAAGGTGGTTCTACTACACATGATTGATTTTCTCACACAAATAACATCTAATAAACCTCTAGGACCATTTCCATGCCCTTATTATGCACTTCCATGGTATCCACCTCTGAATCTACATTTATTCCCTTGATATCCCTAGCCATCTGCCTACTATGGCCAAAAAATTATTGTAGTCTATGACATATTCCACCCTTGTTAGTATTATTGATTATCATAACCACCATATTAGGGTTGATTTATAGGTGGCACATAGCTGACCTATTGTGCCTAAGGAAATGCAAGATTCTACATGGATTGGTAATCATATTGTAGTGGTTGCACAGTTTGAATTCCAATAGCTAAAGCTTGTGGATGAAATGGCTATGCATTTTGATCCCATACGAACCTAGTATGTGTTATACTGGCAAGAGGAGTTTCCACTCTCAAAATAGCTTGTGACATCAATAGTGATTGTTATGTAGCTATTGTGAAGAAATTATTAGTAATGTATTCTTTCAACTCTTAGAGAGCCCTAAAATATGTATCCTCATGATTAGTAGATATATGAAATTTATAGTACATACTTGTGGATTTATAACATACTATTGTAATAGGTGACAATGAGATATTGAGTATCCCACTATATGTCATATGTCATAGAATTTTATTCATATTTTTAGACATTCATTCTTGTGGTGACCTTATTTGCCATACTCAATACACTAGAGATCAGTTCTAGGTCGCTCAGCAGTATTGTGTGAGGCTTCTAACCTCTATAAAATAGCTTAGAGTGTGATTTCTATCTGTGTTTTATTTTCTATCAAGGTACCATAATACTCTATTTACTCCACTCTTAATGTGGTTATTTTAAATTATGTTTTATTAGTAAATTTGGTTTGCACTATCACAAATTGAATCTTAGGTTACATTTCTTTGACGAACCAAGTGGCCTTATCTTTATCTTCCAAGGTAAATTCGATGTTTTTTACCACATCAAAAAATCTTTGGTCATAATCATGAATAGTTTCCCTTGGACCTTGGCAAATTTCCTTCAGGTTCTATATGGTTTGTCCTATGCTTTTCTTAACCTTGAACTCTACAATCAACCATTTCTACATATCATCAAAGCTTGTTGTTCATGATTCCCTACAAAACAATAACTCCAATGCCCTTCTAGACAAAGAACCATTGAGCTCATACTTCTTATTATTTTCATCTACAATACTTTTTACCTATCATTTCATATCACATGTAAGTAATTATTTCTCTAGATCTATAGTTCCATCATAGGCATTAGTGTGATAAATGCTCCTAACTATAAATCCACATTACCTAGGGTCATTTACAAAGGAAGCATCACATGTACTCTTGATGGTGGTAATGATACTATAATTTTTAGAATTAATACCTGAGAACTTATTCATGTTTGAAGTGGTGTTATCAACTGAGGAGGTGTGATACTGGTGTTGTCTATGGTTATGATCTTATAAACCTAGTTGGACTATCTTCAAGTACTAGCATATTTATCAACAATGGTAAGCTTTGAAAAAAATAAAAAATATTATTTTGATCACAGAGGTGAAACATATCCCTTAAGTGATTAAAATTCCTCTTACTTATTGTCAGTATCTATAATGGTGTATGTTTATGTTCTATACTCCTTAATGAAAATTTCAATCTACGACACCCAATCAGCAACCTATTTAATCAATGAGGGGTCAGTCAAATTAGTCAATACCTCTCTCAAATAATATGATTTGATGAATCCTTGTATGGTCCTTTCAAAATTGGAATCTAATAACTCTCTAATACTTCTTCTTGATTCCTTGATCTCCTGATCTATCTGACTTACAACTCTCTATGGCTGAATATAAATAAGAGTGATTCTATAAAATATGGGCTCAAGGGATGTGCATTGAGGAGGTGAAAGGTCTTATTGTTTGATTCTCCTTGTGTAGAAACTTGAGCCATTACTATGCCTATAGTTGACCATGCCTCTAAGATTAGGTAACTCTCCTGTAAAAGTGAAAAATGTCTCCTTGAGTGACTGCAATCTACTATTAGCTATCAAACTGCCTTCCTCTATGCTTTTTCCTTTATCATCATATTCTACTTACTTATTTACTTGCTCTTTGATCTCACTAATCTCTGGCCCTTCTATCTCATCAACTCTTTCCTCTCTTACCCTTTCATCAAAAATTAAACCTATGCTCTTAATTATACCTCTACCTCTATTCATAGTCATTCATGAAATCCCCGATATATTCCACTCCTTTTATTATCAGAGTTCTCATTCTGTATCCACGAGCTTCTTTTTATCCCTTTCATTTGGTTTCCTCATCTAATTTCTATTGGCTAGCTTTCTAGATTAGCTTTGCACCATCTCACATCATGAGCACACACATCCCCATAGTACCCAAAAGACTACTCCATCGTGATCACATAGGGCACTATGGATTTTTCAATGACTAACATCTTGATAAAAATTGGTATTTACTAAAAAAAACCTTCATCTATTCCCCCACATGAATAGGTCTTGTGTGGTTTTGAAATCAATATAATCATGAACAATGAATTCCATTATATATCTATCTATAGTGGTTTATGTCCAGTGATCAATCACACAGGTCCAAGCAACCTCAAGGCTAAGTAATTGTTTAATTATATCATAAGTCCATTGAATTTTGGATGCAGATCTAGCCTAAAAACAAAAATGCTCTAGTCTCACCAACCATGTAGCAAGCAATATCAAAAATTCACACCAAAATATTTCATGTACATCACCATAAAGATGATTCTCTATGATTTTTTTTAGTACACCCTACCCTTCTCACCTCTTTCTATATGAAATTAGAGATTTCATAATCCCACCATTCTTCCAAATCCCTCTGAAGTGGTAACCATTGGATCATATCCTTTCTCCAATGATCCACAATGATTCCATGCTCAACATACCATTATTAGCAAAGGTTCTTGATTTCCTAGAACTTGTTAATTACGAGGACAACTATGGGAGAGGTAATGGGCTCTTAATTTGTATAAACACAGATTCCTAAAGACATATCACAAAAATACTATAAAACATAGATGTTAGGGCTAGTGTGATTCTCATCTGAATTCCATTCAGTTATAAATTTAGATTCATCAATCACTACACAATCTAGAATAGCCAATTACTCAAAAAACCTTATATATAGTGAAATATTATCATAGACAATATATAAATTCTATGAAGATGTTACAGAACACATAAAACCATAGAAACTTATAATTACTAAGTAGAGATCAACCTATTACACTGCACTTTTACAAGAAGTCTTTATTACATGGATCTAGTATCTAATTCCTCAATGTCTAACCCCCTTCAATTCTTCACAACTCACATATATACATAATTTACTATCTATATTTTAGCCACATAGTTATAATAGACTACATTTGGAATCTTCAACAACTGTAACCTCATTATAGGCTTCCTAAGTTAGAGAAACTTGAATCCATGTAATATGTTCAAAATGGAATATGGTTGATGACTATGTATCCCATGTATGATGTCCAGGTAGATTGTTGACATGTCTTTATACTATGATGGCACCCTGTAGACTATTGACATGTCCTTATGCTATGATGGCACCCTAGATGCATACTTTCTCACTAACACCTAGTTTGACACCGTATTAAAAAATTGTACTTTGATGAACGAAATGAAAGATGCATAAACAAACATAGACATGTATATTTATGTCATATATTGTCATTAAAAGATATACTTATAAATCAACATAGATGGAAACCTTAAAGTATTCAAAATGTTATATGTATATATATGTGTGTGTGTGTGTGTATATATATGTATATATATACATATATATATATATATATATATACATATATATACACACACACACACACACACATATATATATACACATATATATATACATATATATATATATATACATATATATATATATGTATATATATATATATATGGAAAGATGAGAGTGTATTTGACATTGTAGTCATAGTTTCATGAAATCTCTTGATAGAATTTTATTATTTTAAGAATGAACAAGAATTTTGTTGTGTGCAATTACAAGCCTTAGGTTTAGATATCTAAACTTAAAACACATATGTTATTACTAGTACGTAATGTGCAAGGGTTTATAAACCAAATAAGTTGAAGAATTGAATGGTTCGAGGGTTGTGTACTATCATATAAATGTTAAGTATAAGTTGATACTTTAAATTTATACTTAACATTTATTTTAGTAAATATAAGAATTATGGTCACTCTGCATCTTCTATAATTTGTCTCATAATTCCATGATAAAAAATTTCAAAATCCAATCTGGTCAATACTTAGTCATTTTCAAGATTTTAGTGTTGCATGTAAGGATTTTAGGGTGTAAATTTTGTAATTAATGCCTTTTTTGGGAAAAAATATAATAATTTTTTAGGTTCTAGGTCCTTTGGATTGCTTTTTGACATTTCGAAGAGCTCTAGGTTTGTCAAAAATAAATTTTACAAACCAACGCACACCCAACTACCCATTTATCTAATTTTCCTTACACTAGGTCCCTTATAGGCCAAAATTAACTCAACAACTTTATAATAATTTGTAATCAGGGTAAATGGGAAAAAATTTGGGCACATTTGTGCATGGTCACCCTAATTCAACTTGAATTCATAACAAAGTGGTGTGCATTGGTAAACATAAGCCACATCGGTGACCCACACACACCCAACCACCTCTTTATATTGATTTTCATTGCAAGTAGGTCTCCTATAGGCAAAAATTGACACAAAATTACCATATTATTTTTTATTTGATCTATAAAAAATAGGTTTTATAAGGCCCCTATAACTCAAACAAAAATAAATAAATCCAAGTACAATAAAGTAGGCTTAACAATCCTTCAGAGAACAAAACAAAACCACCACCTTCAACAACAATAAAAAAAAAGACTAAGAGACCAATGAGGAACAACAAAATATTAGGTTGAACATTCATAAGAGGCTGAGTAATCCACCAACAGAGTAATACTAGTGTCTACCTTGGAAACCTGTATGGAAGTAAAAGTGAGTATATCTTTATTATTTTGTTGTGCTTAGTTTTAGCAATTTGGTTCTGTGTTCTTTTTATAGGCCCTTCAGGTATCCCTTCCAAATTTGACTCCTTGATTTTACCCTTCAAATATTTTCTAGCCTTTGCCTTAAATTTATTGACAGTGGGAGGGGATCTAGGAGATATACCCTTAGGGATCTCAACCTTCTTTAGTTTCAGCCAAATTAACTCCTTAAGCCCTATCACTTCTTCCGTAATTTCCTTCAATTCAACCATCAACCTACCAACCTTGTGGTAAAATTTCTCCAGTTTGTTATCAATATCCATGATTTTAAATTTTGTCTTAGCCCCTCCTACTATCTCCCCTAGAATTTGCTTACATAGAGGTGCCTCATGAAGGGACAAATGAATTTTAACAAACTCTTCTTTAGGAATATTAAGGAATCCCTCCTCAAAATCTGGGATAAATTCATTGGTGACCTCCATCTTATCAAACCCCTCACTCACCCTTGGATGGAACCTTTGGACCCCACAAGGCACTACCCCAAGTGACCAACATGTAAATTAATCCTTCATGTAGAATGTATTTTCTAGGATTATCTTAAAAGGCAAGAATTGAGCATTCTAGAGAAATAAGGAGAAAAAATAGAATACTGATTGTATATCCTTTGAAGTGGTTTAGAAGGAGTAAATGGTGAGAATAGAGAGTGTTTTTTTATTATTGGTAAACATAAGGGTTTTTTGAATTAGGGGCCCTACTCTATACATGAGTCCAAAAGCCAAAGGGGCCTAAATGCCCAAAAAAAATCAAGAATTACATAAACAAAGAAAATTGACCAAAATAAGTTAGAAAAACACTAAAATGGTATCAATATAACAAAAGATCAACTAAAATAATTGATCTTCATATAAAGGTCTAGCTCCTTTAATTATGTCATAGTACTTACATCTATGGATGTAGAACATCTTCTTAAGACTATATCTTCCCTCTCTTATATTTTCTGAGATTTCTTCCATTGCTAACTTTTGTTTTGGAATTTTCCCCCTTTAAAAGGGATTGTGCTTTGTGTTCCATAAGCAACTTCTTCATCTATTAATTTGTTTAGAATATCCTTTTTGGAGGCTTTGCCCAGCTTGGGAGGGGGATTAGTTGATGTTTTTTTTCTCCCCTTCTAGTAATAATAGATGGAGTGGTTGCCTTAGCTTTTGGGGAAGAGAGGAAGGACCCCAATTTTTATACTTTTAAGGATGATTGCTTTACATCTGCGAGTTTTGATTGTGACTTTAACATATGTTCTACATCATCCAGATAGTTTTTAATTCTTGAGTAGAATAAGGAATAATTTCTAAATCCATATCAATTTCTTCCCCTACCAAAATAAAATAATCAAATTTGTTGAATTTGATTGTAGAAGAAGAGGAATTGCTTAGGAGAGAGAAATAATTGATGCAATTGATCACCGATAACCACCATTCTTGACTTTGGGCATCATGTATTGCTTGTGTTCCATTTTGGTACTTAGGTTAATTTCTCATCTCTTAACCTTCACCAGAGACTAGATGAGAAATGTTATACTCTCCATTTTTATCTATGTTATTCTCTTGAAATGTTGGGGGGGGGGGGGGGGGGTGTGGTTGGGTGTGGGTTTGAGATTCCTTATGAGGATCTTGGGTAGATCTTTTACCACTAGAAGTATTCACCTCATCATCCTTTATATTTTATTATTTTTTGTCACATATAAGTTACAAAGGAGAGGGGGTTGGGAGATTCCTTATGAGGATCTTGGGTAGATATTTTACCACTAGAAGTATTCACCTCATCCTATGTGGGGGGCAAGGCAGTTGGGAGATTCCTTATGAGGATCTTGGGTAGATCTTTTACCACTAGAATTATTCACCTCATCCTCCTCTATATTTTCTTATTTTTTGTCACATATAAGTTCTAAAAGAGGATCCTCCATCTCCCCTACTTTCTAATTTTTTTATGTACTATTCAATTTTTTCTTAAACCAAAATTGATTCTCTTTTTTTCGTTTAGGAAGCTTTTATTTTTTTTAAAAAGAGGGAAGATCTTAGAAATATGACCTAGTTTATTAAATTTTAAGCATGGCATGGCCAATTTTTCAAAATTGATTATTTATTTACATTCCCATACATAACTATTAAGATAGATAAATCTAGGAAGATCTTGATTAATGAAGGCATTAACAAAAAATCTAGCATGTAAAAACCTTGTTCTTGTTTTCTCACAACATCAAATGCTATCAATTATTTGAAGGTCCTAGCAATGCCTATAAAAAGATCTTCATCCCAAAATTTTTAAGTGAGAATAAAGAGTGTTAAACTTACCTTCTAATGTTATCTATTTCATATCTTGCAAATAGACTCTCAACCATGGCATAAGGAGATCATTTTTTTGAAATCCCTTGTCCTCCAGAATGACTTCATCATCAATCCCAATGAATATTGTTAAGAACTCATGTTTCCTAATTTTTTCTTGAATATTTTCTCACCAGCATAAGGCATCCCCCAAATCACCCTAATTAATTCCTCTATAATATCTACCTCAAGCCCCCTCATCCTTTCCTTCCTTTCATTTCACCCATGAGCAAAATATTTATAAATACTACGATCATACCCATAAATACATTGCATAAAAATAGTAAGCCCTCCCTTCTTCAACATTCTTCACACGGTGTGATCCTTCATGACTTATGGAAAAAGATAGGGGCTCTCTTTGATCCCTATTACCACCCAATCTTATCTTTAGGTTGAATTCCATATAGTCAATAATCACATAGGTATGTAGAGCTGACCAACTAACAATGATGAAAATGTTTTTTTACAGTGTCTAAATGCTAACATTTATACCACTTTACCTAACATGATCAAAGGTAGAACTCAAATCTTTCATGAAAATATTATAATCTATTGAATGTGAAGTACCATCCTCCCTTATGATGCTCACCATAATTTATAAGGAAATTTTGCCAAATCGGTTGATGATTACATGAAAGAACATCATTAAATGACCTCCATGATTATGTGGATGTACTATCAACATTAATTTTAATAACTAGGAGTAAATGAGTTGGGATCAAATTTGGATCATCCTATTGATAAAATTCATGAGAGTTGACACCCACATTAGCAAAGCCATCCACTGCATTATTTCCTTCTATGTAAGAATGGGAGAAGGTGAACTCTTTAAACTTGGATGGAAGATATATGGCATCCTCAATCATCTAAATGATTTTTCATGAGGGATTTGATTTTTTGGATAGGTAATTGATGATATTGAGAGAATCACCTTCTAAAACAAGTCTCAATATTCAATTGGGATGCCAATTTAATCTCCTAAAGAGCAGCCTTAGCTTCCTCCACATTACAAGTTTGGAACCCCATGGGGATGACATAATCCACCATGACCCTTCCATGAAAATCCATGATGATTCCTCCCCCTCCCCCCTGCTAACCCTGAGTTTCCCTTAGAGGCTCCATCAAAGTTTAATTTTAACCAATTTGGCAGAGGATTCCCCCACTTCACTTGACTCCTATCTAGTTTTTTGGCATCCTTCTCAAGAATATTGAGCTTTTAATTTTCTAGAATATCCACATTCTCTTGATTTATGAAGGATTCCTCTTTCGGGATGAAATGTCACCAATTCTTAATAATGGAAGAAATCATATTTTTAACGCATAAATTTAAATTAGGTCTATTGTTCTCAAATATACAAGAGTTCCTCATCTTCCAGATGGTCTAGAGGAAGTGAGGTGAGGCAATCTTCCACAAAAAAGTAAGGGATGATGACTTCCAAGGAGAATTCCATTGTTAAACCAGATCAAGGAGGGAGTTGGGCCTAACCTAGTTGATTTTAAAATGTTGAAGGAGAATGCCCATCATATTACATGAAAAGGGGTAGAGAAATAGAAGTTGGTTAGCAAACTTAGCATTGAGTTTGTTGGGGATCAACCAACAAGATTGATTACACTTATGAAAGCAATAAATGTGGAATTAAATCAGATAGATAAGTAACTAGAATGATAAATAGCAAAGAACAAGAGATACAAGAAACCACCCTGAAAACTTGTATTAAACTCTTTACAGAAGGAATACAATTGAAGAAACTTCTTTCTTCCACACCTCTCTCAGATGTACAGATCTCTCTCTAGATCTCTTTCCCTCAAGAGCTCTCTCTCTCAAGTACAATCAACTCCAACAACCTAGAATGATTCACATGTACAATTTTGTATTGTTCTTCCTCAACATACCAACACAATAAGCTAAGAAGATCTAATCCTACATATAGAATTAGGAAACTTGAGCATGCATTTACAACCAACAGTTATGCCTCTTAAACAAGGGCTCTAAAACAGTCTTACTAATAATAGAGATGCAGACTTAAGACTATGACTTAATCCCATCATGCAAACACTCAGTTCTATCCTCAAAAATAGCTTTCTAGACGCATAGGTAACCGACGTCGGTTCTTGCCTATTTGCCTGTGATCGACGTCAGCCGATCCCTGCCAACATCGGCATCTCTTGAACTGCATCTGACCGACGTTGGTCACTCCTGATCGATGCCAGTGACTGTGTAAACCTACAACTTTGGTAATGTGCTCCTTTGGTGAAGCTTTTAGCTCCACACCCTAACAATCTCCCACTTGGAGATAAACAGCTACACCAATACCTGTATAGCAACATCTTCTAGCTCCTCCATCTTCAAATCAATCATGAAGACCAATAGAAGTTGAATGAAGATTCAACTTCTCCTTTGTAACCGACTTGGTTAACATATCTGCAAGATTTTTATCTGTATGGATCTTCTCTAGCTTCAACTCACCATCTTCCAATACCTATCATATGAAGTGGTACCTAAGCTATATATGCTTTGTTCTTGAATGAAAGGCTAAATTCTTAGCCAAATGGATTGCACTCTAACTGTCACTATACAATCTGCAACTCTCTTGCTCCTTTCCAAGCTCTTCCATAAACCGTGTCATCCATATCATCTCTTTGCTAGCCTCTGTGACTACAATATACTCTGCTTCTGTAGTTGACAAGGCAACAACCTTATGCAACTTTGATATCCAACTAACCGTTGTTCCACCTACAGTGAAAACATATCCTGTGGTGCTCCTCCTACCATCCAAATCACCTACCATATTTGAATCTACATAACCATGTAGAGAAGTATCTGAACCTCCATAACACAAATGCCTACTGCTGGTTCCTCTCAGATATCTAAGGATCCACTGAACTACTTTCCAGTGTTCCTTTCTTGGATTGGCCATATACTTACTTACAACTCCCATTGCTTGGGCAATATCCAATCTAATACAAACCATTTCATACATTAAACTCACTACTACGAAAGAATATGGAACTCTACTCATGTACTCTACCTCATCGTTTGAATTAGGACATTGTTCTTTACTCAATTTAAAATGTCCAGCCAAAGGTGTGCTTACTGGTTTAGCATCCTGCATATTGAACCATTTCAACACCTTGTCCACATAATCCTCTTGAGACAAAATCAACTTGTGATTTTTCCTGTCTCTCTTGATGCTCATGCCAAGGATTTTCTTTACTACTCCCAAATCCTTCATGGCAAAAGTGTGAGCTAATTTCACCTTAAGCTCAGAGATATCCTGCATGTGTGATCCTGCAACCAGCATATCTTCTACATACAACAACAAGATAATATATCTACCATTATTCAATCTCTTAAAATACACACAATGGTCAAATTGACACCTACTATAGCCATGCTCAGTCATAAACCTGTCAAATCTCAAATACCATTGTCTAGGAGCTTGCTTGAGGCCATACAAGCTTTTTTTCAATCTGCACACTAACTTCTCCTTACCTTTGACCTCAAATCCTTCCGACTGATCCATATATATTTCTTCATCCAAATCTCCATGAAGAAATGATGTCTTAACATCTAGCTGCTCAAGATGCAAATCCTCAATAGCAACTAAAGACAGTAAAGTCTTTATAGAAGTCATTTTAACAACAGGAGAAAAAATCTCACCAAAGTCAAAACCTGGTTTTTGTGCAAATCCTTTCACTACTAATCTGGCCTTATATCTCATCTTTCCATTCTCACCTTCTTTCAATCTATAGGTCCATCTATTCTTTAGTGTCTTATTTCCTGTTGGCAACTCAACAAAATCCCATGTTTGGTTCTCTCTCAAGGACTCCATTTCCTCTTTCATGCCTAGCTCCCACTGATCCTTGGATTCCACCTGTATTGCTTCATCAAAACTCTCTAGTTCTCCACCATCAGTTAGCAATAAATAGAATAATGAAGGGGAATATCAAATTAGAGGTTTACTTACTCTTTCTAACCTCCTGATGGGCGTCTGAGACTCATCCACAACACGCTGTCCACCCAAATTCTCTGACAGTGACTGACCTCGGTCACTTCTAGGCCTGTAACTGGCCGACATCAGTTCTACCTGACCGACGTCAGTTCCTGACCTACCGACGTCGGTCTCTATATGACCGACATCGGTTTCTGTCTTGCTGACATCGGTTCCTACCTGACCAACGTCGGTCTCTATGTTTTCCTGCAAGTGATTATTTCTTCTTTCTGTGAGCTCATTTTGGACCGTCACCTCATCTAGTTCTCCATTGCTTTGCCCAGATTGATTCAACTTCTTCAACTAATCACTATACATCACTTTTTCATTGAAAATGACATCACGACTCCTGATTATCTTATTAGTTCCTAGATTCCAAAATCTAAAACCGAAATCATCAGAGCCATAGCCAATAAATGTGCACCTCATAGACTTATCATCTAGCTTCTTTCTATTTTCCTTATCAACGTGCATAAAGGCTTCACAACTAAAAACTTTGAGAAATGAGATATCTACCTTTTTACCTGTCCATGCCTCTTCTGGAATTCCACCATCCAGAGCTATAGAGGGTCCTCTATTAATCAGGTACACTGCAGTGTCAACAGCTTCTACCCAAAACTCTAAGGGCAAACCAGCGTGTAATCTCATACACCTTGTACACTCCATGATCATTCTATTCATCCTTTCAGCAACTCCATTTTGCTGAGGTGTCCTTGGAACCATCCTTTGCCTATGGATTCCATGCATATAACAATACTAGTTGAACTTATAGCTGCAGAACTCACCACCATTGTCAGATCTCAGGCACTTCAATCTTTTGCCTGTTTCATTCTCAACCATAGCTTTCCAAATCTTAAATTTGTCAAAAACATCAGATTTCTTCTTAATACAATAGACCCATACCTTTCTAGTAGCATCATCTATGAAGGAAACATTGTACTGAGATCCTCCAATAGAAGCAACTTGGGCTGGTCCCCACACGTCTGTGTGAACAAGCTACAATTTGTGCTTCTTCTTTGTTGACCCAGTCTTAAGAAAACTCACTCTCTTCTATTTTCCAAAAATACAGTCTTCACAGAAATCTAGATCTATGCTTTTCAAATCTGGAAACATACCTTTTGACTTAAGAATTGTCATTCCCTTCTCACTCATGTGGCCAAGCCTTTGATGCCACAACTTTGCATCTACATCTGAAGTAGATAATACAGAAGGAGAATTATTAGTAACACAATTACATAAATAGAGAGTACCTACTCTCTTACCTCTAGCCATTATAAGTGCACCCTTGGTCACCTTCCAAGATTCAGCTGTGAGAGTTACTGTACAACCCTCATCCCCTAACTTTCCTGTAGAAATCAAATTCCTCTTCAAGCTGGGAACATGCATGACATCTCTCAACACCCATGTGTTGCCATTCTTCATTTTCAGCTGCACTTTACCTTTGCCAGTAATTTTACAAGGCTCATCATCCCCTAAATACACTATTCCAAAATCTCCATGGACATAGTCACAAAAATATTCTCTATTGGGGGTAGCATGAAAAGATGCACCAGAATCTAAAACCCAAGATTTTATATTATTATGCAAAGAGAATATTAAATCATCTTGTGCAATACCTGAAACCTTTGCTTCTTCCTTTCCTTTGTGTTGATTGTCCTCCTTAGGCTTTGACCAGCAATCTCTGCTTATGTGCCCAATCTTTCCACAATTCCAGCATTGTGGCTTCCTGCTATTTCTGGATTTGGATCTACCTCTTACCTTTGACTTAGACCTTGATCTCCTCTTGCTCTTCTCTTTTTGCCTTCCCCTACTCTCAAAACTTAAAGCATTCCCTGATGTCTCTTCTATGCTTTTCTTGTGAATTTCCTCATTCAAGATAACACTAACAACATCCTCTACTTTTAAAATGTTTGAAGCAAATGCAGTATTACTAACTGCCATTACTAAGCTATGCCAGCTTTCAGGCAAAGAACATAATATTAAAAGAGATTTAATTTCATCATCAAACACTATTTTGACTGAACTTAATTGATTTACAATTCCATCGAAATCATTTAGATGATTAGATACAGATCCACCTTCCTGCATACGCAAATTAAATAACTGCTTCATAAGATATACCTTATTTGAAGCTGAGGGTTTTTCATAAAAATTTGCTAAAGTAGTCATTAACTCTATCATGGACTTTGCCTGTGATAAATTAGATATCACAGTAGATGCTAGACTCAGTCTTATAGACCCCAAAGCCTTTTTATTAAGAACTTCCCATTCTTCATTATCCATGTCTGTGGGCTTCTTTGCAATCCCACCTAACGGTAAGTATAGATCTTTTTGATACAGATAATCCTCTATCTACATTCTCCAATGTTGATAATTTTTGCCATAAAACTTCTCCATTCTCAATTTACTTTCTTCTACCATTGCTTCTCCCACTCAAATAGAAATCCCTGTGAGTAACCTGTAATCAATACACACTACACAGATCTGAACCACCTGTTAGTGAACCTGAACTCTAATACCACTTGTTGGGGATCAACCAATAAGATTGATTACACTTATGAAAGCAATAAATATGGAATTAAATCAGATAGATAAGTAACTAGAATGATAAATAGCAAAGAACAAGAGATACAATAAACCACCCTGAAAACTTGTATTAAACTCTTTACAGAAGGAATACAATTGAAGAAACTTCTTTCTTCCACACCTCTCTCAGATGTACAGATCTCTCTCTAGATCTCTTTCCCTCAAGAGCTCTCTCTCTCTCTTAAGTACAATCAACTCCAACAACTTGGAATGATTCACATGTACAATTCTGTACTATTCTTCCTCAACATACCAACACAATAAGCTAAGAAGATCTAATCCTACATATAGAATTAGGAAACTTGAGCATGCATTTACAACCAACAGTTATGCCTCTTAAACAAGGGATCTAAAACAGTCTTACTAATAATAGAGATGTGGACTTAAGACTATGACTTAATCCCATCATGCAAACACTCAGCTCTATCCTCAGAAATAGCTTTCTAGATGCACAGGTAACCGACGTTGGTTCCGCTTGTTTGTTTGTGACCGACGTCGGCTGATTCCTATCGACATTGGCATCTCTTGAACTACACCTAACCGACGTCAGTCGCTCCTGAATGACATCGATGACTGTGTAAACTTGCAACTTTGGTAATGCGCTCCTTTGGTGAAGCTTTTAGCTCCACACCCTAACAGAGTTTGTATAAGACACATCTATTAGTGGAATCCCTCTTTTAGAAATATTATCAATAGTTAGTATCTAGTTCTAGGTTTCAATCCAGAAGAAAAAATTAACCTTCAAAGTGATATTCTTGATCCATAAATCTTGTCAACAAGCCCCAACATGAAGAAGGTCTAATTCCTTGAGATAACCTGATTTAACCAATTACTTCCTGCTTTCCTCAACAATCCACATTAGAGAGTCTTCCTTTTGAACTAGGGGGCTATGGAGATGTTGAAGGGATGAGTTCAAGAGGTTGAAGTGTTCTTAAGTCTCTACATTGTTTGATTCTAGGTTAATAACCCTACAAGACTTAGTCCCTTTAGAGATAACCCAATTTGTAGGTTGTTGCATAAATTAATAAATAACACCAATAGTGAAAGAAAATTTTGGTATAATTGTTGTCATAGACTTCCAATGAGCTACCTGTATTTAGTAGCATATGCAAAATCTAGGGTATCTTTTGTGGTCAATTTTAGATTTTGTTCCATGGGTGTACTTAGAGGCTGACAATGTTCCGTTCAAAACTTGCTTAAAATGTCACCAATGTACTTCTATTGAGTGATGAAGACATACTTTGATTTTTGAATTAATTCAATACCCAAATAATAATGAAAATAACCCAAGTCGGTCATTTTAAAACTTTTCATCAACTCTGATTTAAATTTAGTAGTGTATCTTTCATTGTTCCCTATGATAAGTAGATCATCAACATACACCACCATAAATACAACTATTTTAACAAAAAGAGTTGTATCTTGAAACTCAAAATCTTTGAATTTCATGTTCAAGAGGTGCTTAGATAGTTTGTCATACCAAGCTCATGGGGATTATTTCAATTCATGCAATGATTTTTCAAATTTTAACACCTTGTTCTCTTAATTTTTCACTACAAAACTTTTGAGTTGTGTTATGTACATTGTCTCCTTGAGATCAACATTCAGAAATGTAGTTTTGAAATCCATTTGGTGAACTTTCCATCTATTTTGAGTTTTTGGAAAAAAAATGGTTCGAATGGTAGTCCATTTTGTTATAGGTGCAAAGGCTTCATTGTAGTCAACTCATTCATTTTGATCATATCCCTTTGTGGCAAGCCTTGCTTTGTGCTTTTTAATCAATCCATCTATCTTGTATTTGTTGTGGAAGACCCACTTGTAGTCAATTGGTTTGTAATTTAGTGGAAGATCCATTAATTTCCAAGTTCCATTTTAGACTAGTGCATCATATTCATCTTTCATGAATTTTCTCCAAACATCAATATTTTTTAGCTTGTTTGAAGGAGGTTGGATTTAAATCTAACACAACATTAAGGTCTTCTTCTAGAGGATTGTTCGAGGTAAAATTTTCTAGCCTATCTTAAATTTCTTCAATGAACTTTTCTACTTGTTGTTCTCTTGTATAGGCACTTCAAGTGCAAGTCTTTCCCACCTCATCAAGTTTGACATCTTTCAATGAATGAGTAGCCCGTTTAGCATCTTTTTCTGTACCCCCTGTCAAACAGTCGATGCCTCAATTTTTTGTTTTGAATCCTTTTCATTGTCTAACATCTATTTGAATGTATCTTTTCAATATCTAATGAAGTGTCCATTTCTCTTTCTAAAGGATTTTCATTTTCAATGACAAGAGACAATATTGATTCAACTAACTCCCAGTTGCATGCCCCCCCTCACTATTTAAAACATCTAAGTTACTCTCTTTGTAGACATCAAACTTTGCATATTTATCTAGTCAAATTAATTATTGATCAATGTTAGCTTTGTCATTTATAGTTTCACAAAATATAACATCCCTTGTAATGAGGAACTTCTTGTTCATTTCATCATACAGCCTATATGTCTTGGAGGATTCAGAATATCCCAAGTGAATATATTTGTGACTCATATGGTCTAGCTTATTATTTTTCTCTTTAGGAATCAATGTGTAACAAGTGGATCTGAAAACCTGAAGATGATGCATTGAAGAAAGATGACCACAACACATTTCAAATGGAGTCTTCATTTTAATGGTTGATGATGGTGATCTATTTTGGATATTTACTATTGTTTGAGTTGCCTCTGCCTAGAAATACAAATTTACCACTTTGAATTAAAACATTGTATGGACCATATTCATCACATTTTTGTTCATTATTTTTGCTACTCCATTTTTTTGAGGAATGTGAGAAACCATGAGATGGTGTTTGATCATGTTTTCTTTGAGGTAAGCCTCAAAGGCCTTTGAAGTTAACTCACCATCATTGTCTATCCTCAATGTCCCAATATGGGTTTGGGCTTCATTTTCAATCATTGTTTTAATTTTTTTGAATATCTTAAATGCTTATAATTTAGTTTTGATAAAATATATTCAAGTCATTCTAATATAGTGATTGATGAACAAAATGAAGTGTTTATGACCACCAACAGAGAAAATTAGAATAGAACACAAGTCTAAGTGAACTAACTATAGTTTTCGGTTAGCTTTCCATTCTAACTTCTGAAATGGTTCTCTTTCATGTTTGGCCAAAATACAGACCTCACACTTTCATTTTATTATGGTAGGGTAGGCCAACCTACTACACCATTATTTTTATCAAATAAATGTAGTCATGATTTGTATGCCCAAATATGGCATTCCACAAAATACTTAGTGGCATATCCTCTTCAATGAGATATGTAAAGTCTCTTGAGACTAATGGCTCACCCCTAAGTTTCAACAATTTGTCATCCTTAAATCTAGTCAATATGATTGCATTGTCACTTTTCCTTTTTATTGTGACTTCTCCATTAAATAGCATAATGGAGTGCCCATGTTGATGGATGAACACCAAGGACAAAATTTTTTATTTCAACTGAGGAAGGTAGAGTACATTTTTTAGAATAAAGTGTGGAAGCCCTTCCACATTTTATACTTGAGTCAGAATGTACCCTTTCCTTCTAGTTGAAAACTTGATCGATCTACTAAATACACTGTACCACAAATTTCCTCCTTAAACTCCTCAAACAATTATTTTCATAAATTCATATGTTGAGTGGTGCCAATATCAAGAACTCAAGCATCAAACTATGTTGTATTTATTGAAGAAGTGTTTGCCTCATCTGAGCTGAAAAGCACATATTCATTGGTGAATTAGGCCAAGTTTGAATTTTTTGTTTGTTTCTTATCTTTTTCCTCTTTCTTCTTATTACATGCTTAAATTTTCTCCCATGAAGTCTTGCATTCATGAACCCCCTAGCTTCCTTTTCTATCACACAATTTGCTGTAGAGGTGTTATTTATCATTCTATTTTTTATTTTGACCATTGTTATTGTCAAATTTGTCTCCTCATCCCTTGTTTTTATTTTTGGTTTTATCATTTCCTTCACTCTTGAAAGAGTGGCCTTATTTGAAGATGAAGCCTTGGAAGATTGACCCTTTTTCTTAGTGTAACAAATATTTTTTTTCCAGTGGATTTTGTATTTCTATCAAAGACCTTTTCTCTTTCTACCATCTTTTCAACCAATTGATCAAATGTTAGAGTATTCTACTGATTCCTTGCTTGTAAGGACTCTAAGTACATTGAATATATGGGAATAAGGGCCTTTATGAATGCAGTCATGTATATGTCAATTTTAACACCAATGGAATCCACATCATGCTTATCACATGAATTTTTGAGACCACACTTGTCACATCACCATTTTTCAATTCAAGATTGAACAAATTTAACTATAATTGTATGAATTCTAACTCTGAGTGTGAATCATACAAGTATTTCAACTTTCAAAATGTTTTCCATGGAGTTGTGCACCATGTACATGATGGAAAACATCATCATCGATTAAGGCCCTTATCAAGGCCAATGCTTTCACATTCTTTTCCTTTCAGGGATTAACTTCCTTTGCATGTATTGATTGTGTTGGTTGATCATCTTCATCACAAATTATGAGCCATATATCATTGAAGATGAGTGTGTTCTCCACTTGTTGAGACCATTCTAACCAGATATATTTTCCAATCAAAGTTATGTCAATAATTGATTTTATTGAATGTATTTTACAAATGAAAGGAGATGAAAAGCTTCATTATCACTTCAAAAGGTCATCTTTTTGATATACCACCAGATCGATATACCAAACCTCTCTATATGTTTGCCATTTTTATATACACACGGGTATGTGGAAGAAGTTCATCTTTTCTATATACTCAGTGTTATGTGAAAGGGATGTTGAAGTACGTGAGATAAAAATCATTTATGGTACTAGGTATTACATGAAAAGGATTTGTGTGGTCTACGACACCCACTTAACGATAAGTCCTTGTACGTAGACATGAAACCCTATATACTTGTATTGTGCTTGAACATTTTCAAGATCTATGTCTAATGATAATCACAAATGGGTAACAAAAGGAAGGGAAAAGGAATGTTTTTTATTTATTTATCTTCAGTAATTTAAAGGGATGATGTCATAGATGTCATTGTTGCAGTTATGTTAGGATATAAGTGTAGTAGTTCAATCACGAAGACTTGTCTATAAATTTGAACCACGAGCACAATTGATATTAAACACTGCAAATAAGTTTGTGTTTGCACAATTTATTTTCTTTTCAAATATTTGTTGATTTCAAAAAATGAAAATTGATTTGGATTTATAATTTGACTAAATTTGGTAAGTCAAAAATG
This sequence comes from Torreya grandis, assembly GCA_037957365.1. NCBI lineage: Eukaryota > Viridiplantae > Streptophyta > Pinopsida > Cupressales > Taxaceae > Torreya > Torreya grandis. The sequence goes on along the minus strand of JARHVA010002640.1, from coordinate 2,173,999 downwards.
AATTAAAATGATTTGAGAATGGGAATATTCTCCATTCAAAGATTTATTCTACAAAGATGTTTGTGCTTTTAATTGAAATGAAAAAAAGAATAAGAATTTGACAATCCGCGTCCTTTTTGTATGGTGCCAAGTGAAAGAGAGAGAAAGTGCCTTGTTGAAGAATTTGAATGACTTTTATGTCCTCCTTAATGGTCAAAATGCTCTGTATTGAAGCTTTAGTCATCAAAGAAGAGAAAAAAACAGCCAATGATATGCATTTGTGGAGCCAGCAGGAGTTTGAACATTAGCCAACTCACCATAGACAGTCAAAACACCACCTACATAGGTGTTATGTAACAAAATGAGACTCCAACACGTCTCAAAATGATTCAAAATGCCTCAAATGTTATTTTGTAATAGTTGTTCACATCCCAACATCCAAAACAAGGTAATACGCCTTCCAACACCAGATCTCCCAAGCTTCTACACATCAGGTGTTATCAGAAATATAAGGAAATTACTGATAGAACATAGTCTAAAGTTTGAAAAATTATACCAAACCCCTTAGAATGAAGTCCAAAAAAGGAAAATAATAGTTGAAAGTCCTCTTTTATGCAGTCAAACAGTTAAAAGACCTTCCAAGAATACTCTGAATCTTGTCTGAAATCAGCGAGACAATCTGCACCTTGTTAGAAATCTGTAGAGAATACTCTTAATCACTGGAACTCCACATTGAGAACCTTATACAGCTGAGCACACCTTCATTCAGCTGATACCCCCTCCTCCAAAAAACCAATAATAAATATCTGCTTTGAAATCAAGTTGTACGGCTAGAGAATAGGAAGAATGAAATAAAAGGAATGGAGAATGAATGGAATGATCAAATGAAACTTGGCTCTGATATCAATGTCAAGTTGAATAATAAATAGATTGATAATGAACAATTTTTAATTAAGTTAAAATTATATTGATGATTCAATTTGAAAAGAAGAAACATTATAATATAACAATCCAATAAAATCTTTCATTTTGAATATTCTGGAATGACTCTACATCTATAACAATAAGATAAAAGCTATGATATAACACCTAAAATTAATAACAATAAGACAAAATCTATGCTATAACACCTAAAATTAATAACTAATATTATACAATTGTTAACAGGTGCCTTGGTGCAGTATGAAATGCCTTGGAATAATCTACAAAGAAACATAAATCCTCTACCTAAATGCTTTTCCTCTTCTATGATGATTGTAGGGGTAAATATGGGGTCACATATATGACAGTTTTCCTAAAGCCAATTTAAGGGTGTATTGGAAATCAATCCACATTCCTCAAACAATCTAGAAAATATCTGAACTATATAAGGATGGCAGTTGAAATGGCAGTGTGTCAAAAGGTGCACCTCAAAGGTGCTAGGTTTGAGTCATAGTCTAATTAGTCCATTTTTTCAAAATTTTATCACGCCCATGTACAATTATGCTGGTCCATTTTTCTAAAAGTTTATCAATCCCATATACACTTATGCCTACATCGAGCTCCAGCATATGGGCTAACAAACATTATTCCAAAAACTTCAAAACTAGCATTAGCTAGTACCAGTCAAAATTGAAGGACATTCTACAACAAATTTTTAATTTATCTTTGCATTTATAGAAGAAGTTAGGGCTATAGTAGTGGTGCCTTTTTTTAAGCCCAAGTTTTCACTCCATTTCATCAAATACATATCCAATTCTCTTAAATAGAAAAAAGATAGTATGCATTACCAACAAAAATTGAAGGACATTCTACAATAAATTTTTGGTTGTAGTGTAAAATGTTTTCAAAAATAGACAAAAGATAATCTATCAATGTTATAAACTTGGCAATTAAAAATGTTTCTTACTATTGAGATGTATAATTATAACTATTAGTTATATATATATATATATATATATATATATATATATATATATATATATATATATATATATATATATATATATATATATATATATATATATATATATATATATATAATGATGGTTACAACAATAAAGTGGCTTTTTAGAATTCACATCTTATACTTTTTATCGGAGGAAAAATTCAGTTCATTTTAGTTAGCTTGAGCGTTGTTCAATTTATAAGAACCAAGACAAAAGTATTAATTATCTTGATAATTGTCCAACTCAGATTTTATTTATTAAATAATAAATTGATAACTGTCCATTTTTTTAATCTTTTCTACTCATATAGGTCAAGCAATGTTTGTGCTCGTTGATTAACATGTAATGCGACCATAGTATGTGCTTACTCAATAATAATTTGTGATGTGTATTTTATTGTGGGGTTGCTTCATTAAGACATTTTAACAAGGTTGATTTATCCACCACATTAATTTCTCGAGTCGCAACTTTTCATTACATATAAAAAATCAGTCCATAGGTTAGTCAATAAATTTATGGATTGTGCTTCGAATAGTTTTGCAAAAAAACATCAAGTTCTTGAATTTTGCATCTCCATTTACTTATTATTGTTCCACAAGCTCATGCTCTCCAATGATTTTATCAAGGTAATTATTGTATAATAACTATACATGTCTAACTTGGGTTGACAAAACTTGTTGTCCTCTTTAAGGTAGTTTGAAATAGCATTGTGTTTCTATTCAAGTTGTTTTTGTTCATACAAAGAGTTGTTTTAGAGAGAATCATTGTAATGTTTTAGGTGAATTGTCAAGTGGAAAAATCAACCAATATTGTTTAGAATCATTTTTTATGGATGGTAGACATTTTATGATGTGGAAGGATTTGGTTGTATGCAAGGTACCAATATTGTTTAGAATCATTTGTTATGGATGGTAGACATTTTATGATGTGGAAAGATTTGGTTGTATGTGAGGTTTAAAAATAGATAAGGGGAATGGAATAATGATGAATTATAACTATTGTTGAAAGAATAGTTGTTATGGATTTTTTTGCACACATTGGAAGGGATGATGAATGGAGACAATATTTAGGAGGTCTTGGATTATAATTTTAGATGTAATAAAAAAAGAAATATATCATTTGGGTACAAGTGATGTTGGATGTACTATGTTGGAGCCCAAAATATCCCATGACATTTTTGACCCCTATGTGCCCAAAAATATGTGGAGATTTTTAGGCGTTGATAAGTGTTTTGGTCATTACCATCCTATAACTTTCACCATTCATTTATGGTCTCTCTAGTATGATCTCTTATACTCATGAGTCATTAATTACATTTTCCCCTTGTCCATAGTTTTCTCCCTCTAGTTCAATTTTGTTATATTTGAAGTCATTATTCATGGCCACTATTCAAGATGATGTGGCATGATGTTGATGTGGATGGTTAGTGATATGGTTAATTGGTGATGTGCTAGAGTCTATGGAGGGTCTTCCACACGTGATCAGATTGATGTCATGGGAGTGGGGTGTATCACTCCACCAAGGTACATGGATTTGTCCTTGGTAGTCACACATGTGTTGTCTTGAGGTGTAAAATCCAAGAGGTCAAGTGTGGGGTGCCATATGTGGTGGCTCCAAGATTCCACATGTCTGGAGAAAGACAAAAGGTGATTATAACACCTTTTATACTTTATGTGTGCATTGGAAGAAGAAGATAGAAGACCATTGTTATTGATTGACCTCACATGTGTGAGTGGGATACCATCTTCGGAAGCACATGGAGGTGGATAGATTCTATCTAAATTAGTGGATCTACTTTGTTGACTCTTTGAGAATGAATACAAATACCACATTGTTGATCATTATTCACACATTGAGTGTGGCACATTTTTGGGGCCATCTATGTTGTTACTCTCTCTATCTTCTCTCTCTTATTGTAAATGTTATTTAAGCATGTCTCTCCATTGTATTTTTTCATCCCTTTGACAAACACTCTTGGATCAATGCAAGCTTGGGCTTGCATGCTTGTACAAGGTAGAGTCTAGAGGCCATGTTGCTTGGCTCACCTAGATACTTTGTGTGTAAGCATTGTATGCATGCTTAGAGGTAGAGCCTAGAAGCTATGTAAGCTCGGTTCACCTATATGCATTGTATTCTTTATTTTAAGCATGGTTATGCTTGAGGTTGGAGGTTAGACCTTGGAGGGTTTGTATGCTTGACTCACCTAAGTGATTATTTGTTAGCATTGAAAGGAGTTGATGGAGGAGCTGTTGTAGAAGATATTGATGTTGAGATAATGAAGTTTTTAAGCTGCCATTTTCCCCATGGTTTTTCCTTGCACATTGTAAGGTTTTCCATGCACATATTTTGTAATGTGTTCCCTCTTGTCTCTCATGTTTTATTGCTTATTTTTTTGCATTATTTACTTGAATTTTAGGATATAGCTTATTGATCCTAACATGTAGCATCAGATCTATATTTTATTCTTAACAACTAGTTTCAGAGCCTTAATGAAAAATTATTCTTTGTGAGAGTTTTCTATTGTTAGCTAGTTTGTGCAAGTGGAAGCTACTATGATAGGAGTAGAGAACAATTTCAAAAGTGGAAGAAAAAAAAGTTTTTTTTGGAAGGTATCTCTCTTTTGAGAAAGGTGGAGAATACCTTGGTGAAGATCCTATTCTCTTCATGTTATTGATAAGAATCTCACAGGAGACTTGTGGAGAAGCTGAAAAAGATTTGTTAGACAAGTCAACAGCCTACATAGTATTTCTATTGAAGATGAAGCAACTGTACATCTTGAAGATCAAGTTGGTCTCCTTTGGAAGAGGTTGATGACAAGGCATGACCTTTTTATGGTTCTTGGCAACAAAGAAGAAGGGGTGTATGATGTGGTATCCTATAGACCACATGTTGTTAGTCGAGATGCTAAAGATAAAAATCCATGCAAAGGAAGGAGGTACAAATAAACCTAAAGTTTTACCTATCTTAAAGTAATTAAGGATGAAAAAGATGAAGATGCAGATGAACAAGTGATATCTAGTGTTCTTGAAAAGAGAAGGTTGTGTGTTTGGACATGTGGTAGAGTAGTGATGCATTTTGGATGAATTTTTAGGATCAAAACTAAATAGGTGCACTTAGTAGCACAATGACTTCTCTGGATATGTGATTGGTCTACTTGTGTCATGTTTGGCATGATTGATAGTTAAAGGATACATGCACAAGATCAATTTAGACCTGGTGTTGTCTAAAGGAGAAGGTCAATGTTGACCATATAACTCAGGGTGCTGAAGTGTTATGCATATGGTTGTGGTGTTATCCAGGTAAATCAATACATGCAGTAATACTAGATGCACATGAGTTGGTGTTTTGGCAGCATTCAATAGAGTAGGATGCATTTTGGATGTGGGCTCAAAAACTTGTTAGGTGTGTAATGATGCACTAAGTAGTGTGAAGACTTCTCAGGAGTTGTGATTGGTCCAGTGAACTTGTGCCATGTTGATAGCAAGGTGGATATGTGAAGAATTATAGTTTTGACTTCTATGAGATCTCCTCTCCTCACTACTATCAAGAGTGATATGTGCACTTTTTGAAGTTTAAGGAGTTGGAGTAGTGTGTTTCATGCATGGTGATCCCTCTTAAGGAGAGATAGCTACATGGATGAGATAAAAATGTTGTTGGTTTACATATCAAAGAATTCATTGTACATGTTTCTAGTTTATGTGTTGAGGGAGTACAAGATATTCAGTACCTTCATAGGGAGTCAAAGTGTTTATTAGAGGTTATTGTTACATGTTGCTTACATGTTGGATGCATGCCCTAATATGATCACTATTTTTATGTCTCAGTGATTAGGACACATGAGATGAAGGTGATAGGAGGAGAAAACCAAGGATAGATATGCACAAAGATAGGAAAGTAAGGAAGTACCCTGCTTCTTGCATTTTGAGTTGTCTTCCTAGGAGTGTCCTAGAGGAGGAGAAGACATGCTTTTATATTATGTATTGGATTCATCAAAATTAAGAAGCATCATTAATTACATGGTGAGCACTAAACTAGATATTCCCAAGGAGTGGGAGTTGTGAGTGATTCATGGTATAATCTTGATAGGAGGATTGATCTATATTGTGGAGAAGTGAAGAGTCACTTCAAGTGCTACAATCTGTTATGGAAGAGAAAATGTTGACAAAGTCAATCAAGGCATATAATTTTTAGTATTGTAAAAAAACTTATACTAGGTTTGTGTCAGTGTAACTGATCCATGCAACACTTCAGGGGATAATTCAGGTGACCGTTCTACCACAATTGGTGGCAAAACTTTTGGGAGCCATAACTTTTGCACCATAGCTTCGTTTGACTTCTCGTTTGAACCGTTGGAAAGCTAAGAATGAGAAAAAAGTGATGAGATAGCATAAAACTATGTTTATTGGTTTTTTACCCCATAAAATCCAATATAAGTGTCCCAAATTTTAATTTTAATAGTGTAGTTTAAAAATAGTAAGTTTCTAAAAATAGTAATTTCTCAAATTCTATAATGTTGTAAATCATGGAAGTCAAACAACTTCATCTCCCTTAATATTTGTGACCTTCCACATCCTCCTCATACCTTCAAAGTATGTATAAAAATAGATGTATCCTGAAAAGGAGATCAGACATCTCTTCCCAAAGATAAGCATATATTTTATATAATTTTGTGAGTAATAAAACATCTCTTCCCAGAGATACATTATATGATTATGTTATTTTGTGTTCTTAAATTATCTTTTAGTAAAAACCTCTAAATTTTGGATCAGTGGTATTAGATTGGTTTGTATTTAGAGTGTATGATCTTGAGAATGAGGTTAGACTATAGGAAGCTTGGGTGGAAAATAATAGAACCAACAAACTATCCACCTGTTCAATCTAAACAACCTCAAATGGTAGACAACACCGAGACATCTGATCCCTTCAAGGAAATGGTGAATGAAGCCCTCCAATGGTATAAAGTGTAGATTCTAAAAAAATTCACTCAAATCCTCTAATAAATCTCGATGGGAAAATCTGGCTCATCATCTATAACCCCTAACTCCATGAAATGTCTTTTTAAAACTCCCACACCCTTCAAGGTTCAGGTGAATTTTTATACCCCTACATTTGAAGGAAAAATCAATGTTGATGTAGTATAAAATTGGATGGATTAATTTTCTTCATATTTTTCTATAAATAAATTCACCAATGGAGAGAAGATCACTTTTGCTCTTTTGAAAGCATCATTGCCCTTCAAAAATTGGTGGGAAGTGTACAAGAAAAAGTTTAGTACGGATGACATTGGCCTTGAGGTGGAACCTACCTGGGATGATTTCATGGAAGCCATAAATGAAGAATACTACCCCATTAGAGCATATGATGATCTATATATATAGTGGCAACAACTTCACCAAGGTAACGAATAGTCTATTCAAGATTACACTGATATTTTTCATTCTCTATCTGTGAGATTGGGAATCTAGGAAAGTGGAAAACACAAAGTTATCAAATATCATGGTGGACTACAATGGTATATATGGGGGGAAATGGAAATCTTCAATTTGGAAACCATTAGTGAAGCATACAAGTTTGTGGTGAAGATTGAGTAGAAGCATGGAAGAAAGAATACGAAGAGTCAGCCTTCAAAATAAAAAGTGAAAAAGAAGGTCAAACACAAGGCCAAATTTAGAAGTAAAAGGAGTTCCAAGATAAGAATCCCCAGAATGGGAAGACAAAGAAATGGTTTGACTACCACAAAATTAAAACTCACTCCAAAGAAGAATGTCAAGCCATTAATTCCCTATTTTCTGAGTCATAATCCTTGACATCTACTGCTCTGCCTCATACACACCTTGTAGTTGAAGAGGATGAAGAAGAGATAATAGATGTTGAGCTCGATACCATCATTGCTTCATCATAGACTTGTGGGGAAAGGCCAAATGATAAGGAAATGTTGTTTCACTATAATTTATGGTTGAAAGGTAAGCCTCTACATTTTATTCTTGATAGTGGGAGTCAAAAGAATTTAATCTCTACTAATGTTGTGAAAAATTTGAATTTGTCCATGAAACCTCATCCAAATCCATACACTATTGGATGGTTGAGATCAAGGAGAGACCTCTGTGTCATCCATTAGTTTCTTATTTCATATGCCATAAAACCTTTCCAAGATGAGGTTTTGTGTGATGTGATTAGTATGGATGTTTACAATGTATAACTTTGTCAACTATTCATGTATAAATGACATGGCATCTATGCATCAAGAACTTGAAGGATCACCCTCACTCTTAGAACATGGTGCTACAGGGTACCAAAGGTACCACCTTCCACATATATCTCCCTAAGTAGTGTCAAGTAATTTAAGAGATTAGTGGAGAAGACAAAGCAATTCATTCTCATGGTGGTCAAGCCATAGAGATCCAAAAAGGTTGATGTTGTAGCCCTAAATTCAAAATCAACATAATAAAAAAAGTAGATGGGTTAAATCATGAGAGAATATGATGACTTATTCAAGTCACCCATGGGAGTTCCACTTCACTGTCAAGTAAAACATTCTATCGATTTAGTTTTAGGATCACCTTTGCCTAATAGCCTTGTGTATCATAGATCGGTCTTGGAAAATGATGAGATAAAAAGATAGATTCAAGAATTGATCCAAAAGGGTCACATCAAGACAAGATCTTTACCCTGTGGAGTCCCAATTATCCTGGTGCCAAAGAAGGATGAAACATGGAGGCTTTGTATTGAATATTGAGCCCTGAACAAAATCACTGTAAAAAATCGCTACCCCCCCTCCCCAAGATTGATGACCTATTGCACCAACTCTATGATGTGAAGTTATTCACCAAAATTGATCTCAAATTTTTCTATCACCAAATTCCTATTGACCCCACTGATTCTAAAAGGCTGCATTCAAATCCAGGGAGGGTCTCTTTGAATGGTTGGTTATGCCTTTTGGCTTAACTAATGCACCTACAACCTTAATGAGGATGATGGATGACATCTTATGACCTTTCACCAACTCATTCATGGTTTTATACCTGGATGACATACTCATCTATAGCAGAACATGGGAGGAACATCTATAACATGTCCATAAGGTGCTTCAAA